>PVIJ01006351.1:75643-93095 GCA_004024925.1 Scalopus aquaticus | reverse complement strand
AGAAGATGTGGTACATATACACAATGGAATACTATTCAGCATGGAAAGAAGATAAACACATGCAATTTGCAGCGACATGGATGGAATTAGAGGGGATCATACTCAGTGAAATAAGCCAGAAAGAAAGAGAAAAATATCGAATGGTTTCACTTATAACAGGACTATAGGGAGGCCGGGTGGGAGAGAGACAATCAGTTGGAGGGGGGGGTAGGAGGGAGCCGGAGGGAGGGAAGGGAAAGGGCACAAAATGGAATAGAAAAGAACACAAGGGACCATGGAGATGGATCACGGGTGAATTGGTGGTGGGCTACCCAAGGGGAATGCAAAATGTAAAAGACATAAATAACAATAAAAATATATATTATATAAAAAAAAATAAGAAAAGATCAGACAATTATATCAGGACCAAAGAACCTTGATATAGTTTTATGCAAATTCATCATATGGAGTTAATTATGATTTATATATTTATCTATATCTTTATAAAATATTTATTATTTATATATTTATTAAAAAGAAAATCAGGCCTAACCAGCTATACATGAGTTCACTGGGAATGTATTTTTAAAGTTCCAAACAAGGACTTGAAAGCAAAAGCAAATAATTGCAACTCAGTCAAACTTGGGCTTTAGGGAAGGGGAAGACATGAAAGGAAGTAAACAAATAAATGGCTCATTACTGGGGTCAAAAATAGAACCTTTTGGGGTGGCCACTTGGTCTTAATTAATTCCAGTAATGCATTTTCCTTGATTTTTCTTTCTTGTTTGTTTGTAAGAACTCTCTGCATACGAAACACACCTTGTTGGCTACCTGCATTTCCAGGCCTGTGCTTTCTCTCAGTTGAAGGGTCTCATGGCTACTCAGTCTTTGTAGTAGTCATGAGGTTCCTGTGAGTTCAAGTTGGGGGAACAGGAAGAAAGTGGCTCCCCCCCTCATAAGCCTCCATTAATACCTCTAAGATCTCCTTCCTTTTTCTATCCACCAAGACCCCTGCTAATTTATGGTCCCTAAAAACCTCAAGTGGGAAATAACCAATTTCACAAACCCCCCACACCCGGACTGGTGTGAGAGAGAACCTCTAGGCCTCCCTTTCAGTGAGTCTGTGAATGCTGAAAATTCATTGGTCTGGTCATCCTGTGGGTGCCTCTGTGGTAAGTAGTCATCAACCTATTCTCATGGTTCACTATCTGAGAGAGCTGGGACCTCATCCTGTTAAAGTAGATGTTGGGTTTTAGGAACCTGGTTTTGCCAAGGAAGGGACACCTCTTGGAATTACTTCCTCCAAGAGCCTGGGAAGTGACTTTGGGGTCTTTGCTGGTGGGGGCTCGGTGGCTGATGAGAAACTGCCCTGACCTAGGTTCAATTTCTTAATCTCCACCCAGGATTCTGCTGTCCACCCTCTTCAGTTTTCACTGTAAATGGAATAATTGGCTTTGTTGAAGCCCCGAAATCTGCTTAGCCTGAAGTTCATGGGGGCTGGACAATTCTGAGGAAATTACCACCCCCATTTTATAGATGGGGAAATGGTTCAGGATGCTGTTCCAGGGGGTCCAGGGAGTGCTGGCCATTACCACAGAAGCAACCCATTTGGTCTCTTGCTTCTAGAGAAAAGTATTAGCAGCTCCTTTACCAAAACACACAAATGAAAAATATTCAGTCAAATAAGTTCTGGAGAACCTCGAAGCCTCAACCCTGGACCTGGGTCCCCAGCTGTCCCCAATCTGGGTAAGAGAGAGCCGGACTGGGCCAGAGGAAGAGAACTGAATATTAAAGTTGAAGCTTTGAAGGAACATTAAGAGTTCACCTGTGAATCATGTAAAGGGCATTCCTGTGGAGAAAGGACACATACAAAAGCAGAGAAGGAAAAGAAAACAAGGTGTGTTCAAGAACTCGCATGTAGTTAACTTTGGCTGAAAGTTCAAATTTGGAGAGGGGGTGACTTCTGAAACTGGGGGGATGGGACCAGATCTTGTAAAGACCTTGAATGTCAGATTGACAAGTGGGACTCGGGGACCATGGTAAGTATGTGAACAGGGTAGAGAGGCCAAGCTCCTTTATGAGTGGCCCCTCTTTGCCCTGAGTTAACTTTGGCTTGGTGAGTCACTTCCTCACAGCAATCTGTTATTTCATGAGGACACCAGTGTTCTGGAACACCTTACCCTTCCCCCTCCTCTGGAGCGAGGAGGTCAAAACCAGGTCACTTGCAATTACATGTCAATGGGCTGGCACTCCCTGACTGTTCAGTGACCACCTCGGTGACCTTGGCTAGCCATTCCGGCTGCTTCAGGGCCCCTGGAGTCTCCACTTACAAATGGGGGTACCAAGGGTCAGAGGACAGCAGAACCAAAAACAGGACTCTGATGGATAGGTATGTCTACCCCATACTTCCCACGATGTGTAGTCACAGGAAGTGATTCCTTGCTAGGACCTCAGAATCTTCCAGAAGGTGTCACAAGGACCATGCACTAAATATGTGATGAAGGATAGAAAACTTGAACCCAGGCTACCCTGGGTCCAGACTGGTGAATGAGTCAATGAAGTGCACAGGTCTTATCCTTTTACTTTGTACTGACCCACGGACCACAGAGTATTCATTGAGTGCCTACTGTATGTAGGGTCATAGTCACTACCAAGTCAGTTCTTCCCTTACAATATTAAAATGGGAAGAAGTGATCAGTTTAGTGTCAACCATGGTAAAGTCTGTTGAAGAAGAAGTCACGGGGGGTTAGCGGAGGGGGACCAGACCAGCTGGGGACATCCTAAAGGATGGGGAACTACCTGAACAAAACTCTGGGGGAAAGGCACTCCAGGCAGAAGGCAAAGCAAACACAAAGGGCCTGAAGTAGGCAGGCTCTAGGGGTTAAGGTTGTCAGATCATGCTGGGCAGTGAGGGGTGGGGCAAGCACCAAGAACCTCTTATATTGTCTCTGGGGAGAAATGGGGAAGCCATGGAGGGCATATGATAGGGGAGAGACAAAATTGATTTATGCTGTGAAGTTCCCTGTGGACACTCAAGAGAAAAGGAGTCAGGACAGGGGTCGAGGCAGGGAGGAAGAATTTGGGAGGACAGGGGCCAGTGCAGGGAAGTGGGTGAGTTCAGAAAAATATGATGATGGAAGCTGTCACTCTATGGAGCCTGGAGTGGGGATGGAAAATGAAGGACTGGGGGAACAGAATGTGAGCAGCTTTTATGCCTTTCACAAGGATGAAATGCTGCAGCAGGTGACCTAGGGGTGGTGTCCAGGCAAGAGCCCTTGGGATAAAATGGATGTATCAGGGAAACCCAAGAGGTACTGATGGGTGAGCATACCCATGTCCTGTCTGCAGGTGCAGGGCCTCCCCAAGCTCCCCCCTAAGGGCTGGACGTAGTACTGTGGCCAGCACCTGTGCAGTCACAGCAACGAGGTCCCCCCCAGGGCAATACCAGCTCGTCCTGCTCCAGGCAGTTTGCCGTCAATGCACTAGGGCAATTTTGACTCAGAACCCATGTCCTCCAGCACACACAGAATCCCTTATTGGCTGAGACCTAAGAGCTTCCTCTGGGGTGTGGTTGCCAGGTACAGATACTCTCAGCCTCTGGCTCCCCTGTGTCTAGAGACCTCTGCCCCTCTCTCGCACTCCGGCTACGCCAGCTCCTTTAAATGCCCAGGCTTAGCCCTGCCATTCGGCTTTTCCTTTCAACAGGGTTGCCCTGCCCTTCCACTATCACCCCGTCCCCTTTTTTCTCCTTGATCTTCAGTATCAGTCCAATATCACCTCCTTAGGGGGGCCCCCACCTCCCAGCATTCACAACCACTGGCTGTGGGAAAGTTATGTGCTTCTCTCTGTCCCTCTCCCCAACTAGCCCGAAGTGCTAGGCATGGGTCTTGTTCTCCAAGGCTGCTCCCTGGTGTTTGCTGCATGAGGAAAAGATACTGACTTTGACTCACATACTCACCATTCCTCTGCCTAACCCTAGCACAGGTGACAGCTGCCATGGCCCCCTGCCCAGGGAGTATTTAATGAGCAAGAAGCGCAGAATGCTAGTGAAATGCTCAATATTAATACCTGCTAAAGATGCAGAAAGCACCTATATTGATAATACACACAATACAGCTGCCCTTTGAACACCTTGGGGATTAGAGCTACCTACTCCTGGGGAGTAAAAAAATCTGAGTACAACTTTTGACTCCCCCAAATCTTAACCGCTAGCCTGATATTGATCAGAAGCTTTATTGAGAACATAAACAGTCAATGAACACATTTTGTGTTATTGGCACTATATACTGTATTCTTATACAAAGTAAACTAGAGGAAAGAAAATGTTATTGAAAGAATTATAAGAAAGAGAAAATACATTTTTAGTACTGGACTGGATTGATACTATAAGTTCACATTGTCTACCTATAAGAAAATCTGCATGTAAGTGGATCCATGTGTCTCAACCATGTTTTTCAATTCTCAACTATAGTTGTAAGGCAACAGTTTAGAAGTGTAAGTCATATCTAAGATGCAGGGATGGATACTAATATCACCATGAAAATGAACAAGCCACTAAATAGTGCCAAGGTACTAATGTACTTGGGCACTGAATGATCATGAATATTCAGATGCACAGTACTAAATATTAATGACTCGTTGATTGTTAATGAGACACTAGATGCACTGGGGGTGCAGACTGCACAGCAGATTTAATTCAGAGCCCCCATTGGTGAGGTGCTCTGGCCATGTATCCTCAGCCCCAAGTGACAGGTAGCCAAGGCCCTGTAGGGCCCCAGGCACCTGTGTTTGCTTGTCACTGTCCCCGGGAAGTTCGGATGGCAGAGAGGCTTAGACACATGGGGGTCCAGTCATCCAGGTGGCAAGGCCCCCACCCATTCAAACACTTGGTTCTGCCCCTCCTCGCCACCTCATCCTTGCCCTGTACTATTTTGAGACTGTGGGGTCCTGCCAGATGTTGACTTGGGGACTCCATTACACTGGGGAATCCCCACATAATGCAAATGAGGAAACTGAGGCTCAAAGGGGGTGAGTTCTGAATTCCTCTCCAAGCCCCTCAGACACACCACCCTTCTCCACTCTCCTCACCCCAACTCCAGGGACCCATAGACTGGGTGCCTCCACTTGTCTAACCCCTGGGTTTCAGTTTCGAATCAGGAAAATGAGGGCTCACTGCCTAACAGCTGTCCTTGAAGCACTATGGTGGCCCCTGGGGAAGGACATCCTGACCTGGTTTCTGACCATCTGAGGAGTAGAAGGAAAATGGCTGCCTGCCCCCCCCCAACCCCTTCCTCACGCTGCTGATTCAGGGTTCAGCTCCAGCAGGTGCCAACTAGCAGTGTCACCATGGCCATCACTGTGCCTACACTTCTCACCAATCACAGCTGGGATTTGACGGGGGTGAAGAACATGTTGGGGCTGCCATAAGGCAGTGGTGATGGTAAGGGGCAGGGGTGACAGAAGCATCTGGAAGGACCCCATTTGTGTACATGAGATCTGAGTCCTAGGAGAGACTGGAGGACTGCATGGTGCCCTTTTCTCTAAATGATGCATTTATGAAACACCCACAGTGACAACAGTGGCAGCTATTATTATCACTTGCACACAGGTGGTGCTCTGAGCTCCAGATGTGTGTCAAGTCTCCGTCTAGATTCAGCCAGCATGATGGGGTTCCCATGCCCGTGGAGTTCATGTGCTTATTTTGTGCTAATGGGTGACTGAGCTGCAGCGAGCAAGACAATTTTCTGAAGAGCAAGTTACAGGGTTGAAGAAACTCCAGGATGGGAGTTGAGGCACTTGCAGCAGAGTGTGTGAGCCCTTGACCTGTGCATGAACTCCAGCAACTCCTCCTGAGCCTCCCAGTGGGTCCTCAGTTCCAGTTCCCATGTGGGTAAGGACACAGAGAGGGTGCCTATCTACCAGAAGTCACACAGCCAGCTGAGGTGAGGAGGGTTGGTGGGATTTGAGTCTTGACCTGCTGGAGCAGAGGATGATTCCTCACAGGTTCTTTACCAGCGTATACCCACTTGGCCCTTCCAGTAATAAAGGGCTAGATTCTTCTACAAGAAGCAGGAGTTGCTTTAATAAACAGAAGAAAAAGAAGATAAAGCACAGTAAAGATAATCTCTTAGAACGGTTTTTATGCAAACATACACCCAACATTCACACAGGTGAACTCCTGGACTTAGGGCTGGGTGGGATTTAGAGAGCAGGGTAACAAGCACCCCCTCAATTGTTTCCAGTCTGGATTTGTTTGGGATGACTCATCTGCCGATGAGCTAGCCTACCCTGTTCATCCCCACTTCCTTGGGACACCACATACCAGTCCAGGGAGGGATCTGGGTTTGGACAGATGCCAACCCTTGCCCCAGAAGAGCCTCAAAGGGCATCTCTGGACTCATTTCTGAGATGGGGAAACAGGCTAAAGGAGGTAGGCCGTGCATCCCAGTTCAACCTCCCACTCCTGTGCTCCAGGCCTGATGAAGAAACAGAAGTGATAGGCACTTCTTCTGGGGTCCTCTTGAAGGGCCCCCACATCTTTAGGCTGATCAGGGCCTTGTACTTGTCACTACATTTCTCTTGTGCAAAGATAAATGTCATAAACAGTAATCTAATGAGCTGTATAATCAGGATTAGTGTTAACATGCGTGTGGCATATCTACCATCTGCTCATCTACATTTCACACCTGAACTGAGCGGAAGGTCTGTGTGAGTTTTGTTTTTATGGCTAGAAACTGAGGCACAGAGAGGCCAAGGAACTCATTCAGGGTTAACTGGGAACCTAATCCCTGCCTTTACCTGGCAGGGTTTCCTTTAGTTAGCTATGTTGATAGTTAGCTCCCCACAGGGGGTCAATCAAGCCAAGCCAGATAGAGCCCACGCTGGGCATTCTCCCTGGCTCACAGGGGGAGGGGATGCTGGCAAGAAGAGAAGTTCCCAAGTGACATCTTACCTCCTCCCAGCCCAGTCCCAGGGTCCCTAGGCTAAGCCAGCTTGTCTGGATTCCCCAAGCTCTGGCCTGAGGCAGACAAGTTCCAAGGCCCCTTGCTGGTTCCCCACACTCAGAAGACATGGCAGGAATTTCTGTACTCTGGGGGTGGGGAAGCTGGACGGGAGAGGGGCTGGGCTGGGCTGGGCAAACATGAGTTGAGCTGCACAGCTAGGAGAGGGCAGGGGCAGGGGGGGCAGATACCTGATGAAGGGAACACACCTCTTCCTTCAAACTCAATCACACCTGACATGGCCATCACCTTGGGAGGAAATGGTGACCCAGTTTCCCCTGGACTCTGCATTCCACATCAGGACTAGGGGAGACCCTGTCCCAAGTGGGTGCTTGGGCCATAAAGTTGGTCAGGAACCTGGCTAGTCATATACTTGTAATTATGACGGGTTGATGACTGCTACAGTTATGGTGACAGCTAGCAAGAGCCTTTGGAGTGGTTGCAGTACTTACAGACTTATTTCAGCTCCACACTACAAACCCCACTTGACACATAGGGGAACCGAGGATCAGAGACCTACTGTCACTTACTCAAGGGTCCCAAGAGCCAGCAGCACCCCCTTCATAGAAGATTCTCTGGTTGAACACCTCCAGCATCATCATGGGTGCAGGGTCATTGTTCTCCCTCAGGAAGGGGAAACTGAGGTACCGCCAGAGGCTAGGAGCACCTTACCCCCACAGCACTGGTTGAGCAGGGAGCCACAGGATCCTCAAGGATCCCAAGGGAGTCTATGAGCTGGAGATCGCAGGAGAAGTTAGCACAGTACCTATCAGGGCGGGGTGTCTGCAGTGGTTCCCTTAAGAAACAATCCTAGGGGGCCTCCCTGGGGGCGCAGCGGTTGAGCGCTGCGCTGTGGAGCTGTCGGCAGCGCGGGTGCGGGTTCGAAGCCCAGCGGGGAGAATCCCACATGGTGCGGCAGACCTCTCCTGCCTCGTCCGCTGCTCCCCTCAGCAGTGTATTTCTGACCTGCCTGTTCTGCTCGCCGCTCTGTCTCTGGTGAACTCTCTCGCCACCCCACGCCTCTGGCCTGTACCCCAGCTTGTATAAATAAATCTTAAAAAAAAAAAAGAAACAATCCTAGGAGGATGTATGCCTTAGTGGGTGGGGTGGGAGGACTTGCTTCTGAGGTGTGAGACTGCCTCTGAATCACAGTGTTCTAAACCAATATTGCCTCAATTAAAAAAGAAAAAAGAACAATCAACCCAAACTGGGAATTCAGGTGGCGTTGGAGCCCAGACCCTCCCAATCCAATCAGCACGTTAACAAGCTCAGCAGACCTCTCCTGCTCTCCCGCTGCTCCCCTCAGCAGTGTATTTCAGTCATTCCGCCTGTTCTGCTCCCCACTCTATCTTCGGTGAATCCTTTCAACCCCACCCCCACCTCTGGCCTACACCCCAGCTCTTCTATGCATAAATAAAAAAATCTTTTAAAAAATCTCAACAAGACAATAGTAATAGTAATGGCCAGTGCATATTGAGCGCTCCACTCCAGGTTTCCTATCTTGCCCTACTTGGGAGGAGGTCGGGGCTCTGGGGTGGCCTCACAGAGAGCTAGGGATGCCAAAGTTCGAAAAGGCCTGGGTCACCTCCCACCCCCCAGGCGCAGGGGACTCCCCTCTCCACCAGGTCCCAACCGGTCTTGTAAACGCTGGCAATTATTAATCTATTGCTAATAGGTTAGGGTGACTGGGTTTTGAGATCCGAGACTTCATAGTAAAAGCGGCGGAGACGCGACCCCAGGGACCTGCCCGGGCTTTCTTAGAGACCGAATTCCATTCCACTCCACCCCACCCAAACCCCCGGGGGTCAGCCTGACCTCGCGAGACCCCAAATACTCACCCACACACAACGGCCCAGCCTCCGATCTCTATCCCGGTAGCTCAAGACCGGTGGGCAGAAGGGTTTCATCTGAGCGCCAGCCCCGCCCCTCCCCGGGGCCGCCCTCCTTCCTGCCTTTTGCCAGCCGGCCTCACCTCCAGCCGGGCCCCCTCTCGCAGCCGGGCAGCTTTACCGGTCGCTAGTCCAGGTTCCCGGTGCGGGCCCCGCTCCTTTCCCCTCGGGAGCTAGCAACGCCGCTGTGGTCCTGCTGGCCTCAAGACCCTACGTTGGTCCCGCCTCCCGCTAGAGTGAGCTCCCTGCGCCCGGGGATGTGCAAGGAGCGCCTCCCCAGTCCGTGGCCCAGGGCCCCTGGCAATGCTGGGTCAAAGTGTGTTCGGTGAAGAAACGATTGAGAGAGGCGCAAGGAGGCAGGCTGACCAATGGCTCTCGGGTCTTTTGCAGGGCGTTCAAAGATTCCAGAGGCCGAACACCCGACTTGACAGACACGGGGGCATCGGGAAAGGTTCTGGAAGTTAGAAGTCCGAAGTTGGATTCGAAGATTCTTGGGGTTGGTGAGGATTTGAAACCCGACAGCCGCGGGCTGTATCTGAGTTTCTAAGTTTCTCGTCTTGACACTTTGGGGTTATGGAGCTCTAGGTTGGAAGTGGTTTGATTCACTCTCTTCTTCCCCCATCCCTCTTTCCTCCGGAGGAAAACGGGGCGGATCCTCGCTGTGCCTCCGTTTCCTCCTCTAAAACGGAGCAACTAAGGCTCCTCTAGTGAGGTGCGCCCTCAGCTCAGGGCACGTGATTTCTTCAAAGGTCCCGACATCCAATGGGGACCTTCAGACAGCCCCACTGTGAGGCGCACATCTGGCCGGGTTAATCGCTAGAACTTTGAGGCAGATTCTCTCCATTGAGGTGCAAAGCTCCTCAGTTTAAGTTCACAGTTCTCCCCCATCCGCTGGTGAACCTCGAGTTTCCTGTGTCGCGGGTCGCATAAAAGGAGCCCAGATCAAGTGATATGGCGGGTGTGTTTCCACCCATCCGCTCTGCAGTGGGGCGGGGAAACGGCCAAAGAAAGTGAGCTGGGGGCCTGACCAGTGCTCTGTTTGAGGCACGGAGAACACCGCCCCTACCCTCCCACCCCCCCTTATCCAAGTGGCTCAAAAAACTTCCTGGAGGCCAGGGCTGCAAATCTAGAATTAGCATATGACCCAGCAATTCCTCTCCTAGGAATAATAGACCCAAAAGGCCCCAAACGTGTTCAAACAAATCCTCATACATCATGTTCACAGCAGTCCTGTTTCCAAGAAGTGGACACAAACCAAAAGTTCATCAACAGGATGAATGAGCAAAAGAAAAGGAGCCCTGACACTCACTATAAGGTGGATGGACCTCAATACATGCTGAGTGAAAGACCAGACACAAAAGGCCACACAGTGTGTGATCCATTGATATGAAACATCCAGAACGCGCAAATCCAGACATAAGGCAGACTAGTGGGTTGTCAGGGGCTGGTGGAGGGGGATGGGAGCAACTGTTCACAAGTATAGCTTTTCCTGTGGGGTGCTAGAAGGTTCTGAAACTAAATAGAGGTGGTAGCTAGACAACATTATGGTTGTTGTCACTGAACTGTTCACTTGAAGTGGCTAATTTTCTGTTATTTGAATTTTACCTGAATCGAGTGACCAACTAGGTCACTCACTAAACTAGAAAGTTACTTAATATGCAAAGACTTGGCATGGAGGGGGCCCTCCCCTAGGATAAGGCATTTCACTCTGGCTTCTATATGGGGCCGTTGAGCTCCCACATGGGCTGACAGAGCAAGGGTGGACTCTGAACTTGCACCTGGGAAACAAATACTTGAAAGAGGGAGGGCCTGTCTCACCAGTTCCAAACTCCTAGCACAATGTCCGGGGCAGGGAAGCATTCATACTGGACTGCCAGAGCCTGCAGTGCCCCTGCTTGCTCCTGTAATGGCCCTTCCTGAAGGCAACGTGGCTTGTGTGCTTTCTCTGAGCTGAGGAAGCTCCCTGAGCCTTTTGCAAGGAGAGGACTTCCCTCCCCACCCCCACACACATTTTACAGACCAGGAAACTGAAGCTGGGACAGACCCCTTCTTTTGAGGGGAGAAAAGGTAGAAGGATCAGAGAGAGCACAAGGCAGGTCTTGGTCAAGTCTTGCTTCCCACTTCCTGAGCTTCATCTGGCCCCAGCTAAGTCTCTGGCATCAGCATGGCCTCAGGGTCAGGCAACCAGGGTCCCCACACATCCATTGGGACCAACGACTGTCCAAGGACTGGACCAAGGACTGAGCTCAGCCAGTGTGCTGTTACCACACTTCTGCTGGCCCTATTCACACTCTCTTGCCTGCTGGCACTGAGGCCCACATCCAAGAGCTTTGTCCTGCTCACAGCTATGTTCCTACATCCTCGCATATAGTAGGATTATGTTCATGGATTAACTAATTTCTTTCTCATGGAATTCAGAATTCATCATCTCTCTGCCTAGGCTGCATGGCCCATCATACAAACTCTTATTCATAACTCAAAGCCCCATTTATAATGTCCCTTCCTTAGGAAGTCTTCCTGACATCCCCATCTAGTTTCCTTCAAGGCTTGTCCTTCCCATCAGCCCAGCTGGGGATGTCCATATCTGGCTTTTTTCCCCCTCGTCCCCCCCTTCTCCCCCTGCATCTCCCCAAGCTGGACCTGGGGAAGGGGTATAACATTAGGGGTTCCCCCACTTAATCACCTTCCTCTTCTCTCTGGTGAAGGAAACTTCCTGAAGCAGAAAAGGGCTCTTTTAAAATTTTATTAGAAAATAAAGTGTTTATTCAAAGGACATTAAAAGGCCAAGGACTTGTGTGGGAGTTGGCGTGAGGAGGAGTGACTCTTGTAGGCTCAGACAGGCTGGGCGTGGGGCGCCTCTCCAAAGAGTCAGAGCCTCTGGGGAGGCCAGGGTGGGGAACCCCAGAGCACAGCAGAGGGCAGTGTGGAGCTGGGGCCAGCAGCAGGCAGGCTCTGTGGGCCTAGCAGCTTACCAGGTACATCCCTGTGGAGGAAGAGCCATGAGGCCACAGAAGGGAAGGGGGGACCCCTAACCTGGGATCCCACAATTTTCTTCCAAACACCCCAGAAATCACTGTTCCCACTGCCCTAGTAGCCCCTCATGGGGCAGGAAAATGGAATGGGGATGGGGGGATGGTGTAGCAGTGGGATCCTGCTCCCTGCCTTGGGTGCTTGAAAGGACACCCCCCAGAGCACACCCCCAGGCACAGGCCTCTTCTTCTTGGCCCCTCCCACACTAACCATCCCTCCCACCCTGGGTCTCCAGGCCCCACACCCACCTATTCTTCCCAAACACCCTAAATACCTTCCCCACCCCTGCCCCCTTGCAGAAGCAGAGGGTGGGCTCAGGATTCAACATGGCCTCAGGGCGCTCAGAGACAGGGTAGGGAGTACCTGTGGCGAATCTCCTCTTTACCAGCGACATGCGGTAGCCACTGCCCACCAGCTCCAGTTCCACCCCTGAGAGAGTGGTCCCCTCGCTGGTGAACTGGGCGGCCACAGGGCTGGGTGTGCTGGGCCCTGAGCATGGCTCCCAGCTGGCGGACAGGCGGCCGGATCCTAGGGAGGCCTGAGGTCAGCTGTGCCCTACCCCTGGCCCATCCCGCTGTGAGCTGGGCTGCTCTCCAGCCCTGCCAACCCCTGGGATCTGCGCCCCTGACTTCCCCTTGTAGTCCCTGCCCACTCTCCTTTGGCCCTGCAGGGCTATGTATGGTTTTCAAAGGAGTGGTTGCACCTGCTGTGTCTGTCCTGGTGCGCCCTCTATTTCAGCTTTGCCCTTTCAAGTATTCCTCAATGCCCACAATTCTCTGCCCTCTCCCTCCACAAACCCAATCTCTCCCAGTTTAAAAAACAAAAACAAACAAACAAAAAAACCCTCCCTCCTGATTCCCCTGAGCCCTCTTGTACAACCGTACTCACCCCCTGCTTCCGACACATCTGGAAGTTTCCAGAGAAGCCGCTTCTCCTCCAGGTTCCTGGTAGCAAGAGAAGCTCAGTCAGTTTTCCCCGCAGAGGACACTGGAAGCCCAGGGTCCCAGCTCAGTTGCCTCTCAGTTACCACCCCAGAAACCAGGAGTGGTCTGGTCTCCGTTTCCACAGGTGTGAAAAGGGGGTGCAGTATGGAGTATCTGGTTCCTGAGGGCCCCTCACCTTGCATCATTTTTAGATAAATCTGGCTTCTCTGTGGTCAGGTTCTTTGTACAAAAACAACGGGAACATGGCTCAGTGACTAAAAGCCCCAGGGCTAAGACCTGGCACCTAGGTTCAAACCCTGTTGTGCCCTCAGATAAGAAACCCAGCCTCCCAATTTCCAGTCCCCCTCCCTTGATGGGGAGGACTGCCCCTAACCCAGACCGAGTCCCAAGCCGGCCAGCTTGTGCAGAGCCGGGAACACGCCTGACAAGCAGAAAGAGCTCCTTGCAGGGCGTTAACAATGTTACCCTTAGATGGAAGCAAAGTGAGCCCACAGGACAGACCCTGAGTTGCATCGAGGTAAGGTCTGGGGTGGGGGGCAGTTCTGGGGGCACTGTTGAGTCTCCCTTGGCCTCTCGCAAACCCTCACCAGGTGGCAGCTGGCTGCAGGCGGACGTTGGTCACAGGCTCCCCCACAGGCAGCAGGATCTGGACGTTGGTGAGCGGTGTGGGCACGGCTGTTGCACCAGGCCGGTAGCTGTACTCCACCGAGACCTGAGTGAGGGTCTCCCCGCAATGCCAGTGGGCAATCAGCTGCAGGGGTACCGACTGCGGACCTGGGCGGGAGAACTAGGAGGAACAGGGGAAAGGACATAACTTGGACTGGGCTGTGCTGCCATTCTAGGCACTCAACCACCTTGATGCTCACCTTTCAACCAACCCGACTGCGCTGCACACAGCACCCCATTCCTGGGAGACTTTGGAGATTAGAGTCGGTATTATACCATGTGCCCAGTAGAGGGCAGGAGAGTACCTCATACTGACAAAGTCATCTGTTAGACTGCAGACCTATTAGTTACCTGGCCAGGTGCCTGGCAGGGTCCTAGGGAAACGGCTCTTCTAATTTGCAAAAGGGAGCCATGGACACTATAGGAGGCCTGCCTCTCCCCCCCTACTTATTCCCTGCTCATCCTCGAGACCCACCTGGTATCGGAGCAGCACAAGGTTGTAATAGGAGGCAGCTGGGTTCTGCTCTGCCTGGCGTTGCAGGGCCTCGGTCAGAGCTGCCATGTTGAGCCAGAAGTCTTTGGTCTCAGGATCACTCTGGGAGGGGTCACTGCAGAGACCAGGAATGATCACCCAGCCCTCAGGAGATGCCATCCCAGGGTCCCGAGCATCCCACCTGCCCCAAGGGCTTCCCCAGTTCATCTTGGCCCACCAAAAGCATGACCCTGGGGGACAAAGGATAGGAACAAAGGTGGGAGAAAAAGTGAGGTTCAGAGAGGGAGAGACACTTGCCCAGGGTCACACAGCAAATCTCAGGAGGCAGAGAAGGTATTCAGAACCAGGGAACCGCTGGCCTCCACCAGCATCTGGGCCCCCCTGCCCTTGCCTGGCTTCCTCCCTCCTCCAGTACCTGAAGAGCAAGTCAGCATTGGGCTGGAAGTGCTCAATGGGGGCTGTGTGCACCAGGCGGAAGCTGAGGACAGGTGGGGGTGGGGTCCCACTGAACACCCTCACGATGCCAGCAGGGAAGGTCATCGTCAGCTCCCCAGTTACTCGAGCCAGGCAGCTGGGATGGAAGGGGGTGGGGAATTGGACTCTGGCTCAGGGCTCTGCCTGGCACCTCATCCTCCCCTCTCCCTTGGCTTTGCTGAACCCTGTGCTCCCCAGTTCCCTCAGAAAAGTAAGGCCCTGACCATACGCCAGTCTTCACTTCCATCCCTGCCTTGACAGCAGTGCAGACACCAGGAAGAATGCACACAGGGCTGAGGAGTGGAGGAACACTGCTGTCCCTAGCTCTCTTCTTCCCGTGGGCCACCAGGAAGCTCAAAGCAAAACATTCAGTTTAATAATTGGCTACTCAGGCCTCCCTGGTGGCGCAGCGGTTGAGCGCTGCGCTGTGGAGCTGTCGGCAGCAGCGAGACGCAAGTTCGATGCCCAGCCGGGGAGAATCCCACATGGTGCGGCAGACCTCTCCTGCCTCGCCCGCTGCTCCCCTCAGCAGTGTATTTCTGATCTGCCTGTTCTGCTCCCCGCTCTGTCTCTGGTGAACCCTCTCGCTGCCCCACGCCTCTGGCCTGTACCCCAGCTTGTATGTATGAATAAATAAAAATCTTTTAAAAAAAATAATAATTGGCTACTCGCTTCTGCCCCCCACTGCTGGCAAGTGGGCAGGGACGGGGCACAGACAACACTGAGGGTCTCCAACTCGCCTCATCTTTGTGGTTTGATTTTTAAGAACTTTCAGCTGGGTCTGCCTCCAGGTTATACCTGACCCCTTAAGCTACCCCTAACCTGTCACCCATCTCCTCCCTGGGGCTGGCCTCTGGTCTTATTCCTTCTGCTTCCATGCCCATAGCAACCTCAGAGGTGTTCCTCTAAACTGTGACCACAAGGCTCCCCCCACGCAAACACCCGCATGGCTCTCACTACCCCTGGGAGGGGCCCTGGCCGCTCAGCTCAGTGTTCAAGGCTCTTCCACAGCAAAGCAGGCTGGATGGCCGCACAGCCTCAGGGAGCCCTGTTCGCCCCGTCACTATTGTGCTGTTTCTCATCACCACGTACCTGGTACTGTGGCCCCGGAAGTAGGCGTGGACATACTCTGTGAAGGCGATGGCCACAGGCAGAGCATCTTGGGAGCCTAGGACAACAGGACTTGGGCCCCGGGAGACTCCTGGGAGTGGTAGGGGAGGGAGTGGGGGGCAGAGAGAGTGGGCACAGGTCCCAGGCTTCAGAACCCACCCTCTGTCGATAGGGTCTCCATCATCTCACTTAGCTACCCACCCAGACCAGAGAAGGCACCCCACATACCGTGCCCCATCTGGGATGGGAAGCTGGGCCGTTCTGGGGCCGTGCTGGGGGCTGAAGAACCCAGTGGGGAGGGACTCAGGGAACGAGACTGGAATTGAAGGACACAGAGGGGGGTTATGAAACCCCCAGGAGCAGCGCCCTGAGGCTGAACGGAGGCAGACCCCAGCCCTGATCCTGCCATGCTCCCTTATCCTACCAGGTCCCCGTTGCTGCGTGTGAGGGGGCAGGACACCTTTCTGGATCGGTGTCTTTGCGGTGGGGCTGCCAGGCCCTCCTTGGATAGAGGATCAGCAGGTACAGGCATCAGGTCTGTGAAGAAGCATGACAGGAGATGTGGCCCTGGGCCTCCCGTGCCACCCCAGGGGCAGGAACTCAGCCCTGAACGGGAAGTGAGGCTTACATGGGGGAGACCCCCTCATGGTCTGAAGTCCTTGGCTGCACTAAAGGTGTTGGACAGGACTGCAGAGGCCACCTACCACCCCAAGCCTCCCAGACACCCAACTCTGGCCTGTAAGCGGTGAGTGGGAGTGTGCAAATGAGGGCTGGAGGCTGAGGCGGCCATACCACAGGGGGATCTGGCAGGGGGCTTTTATCCAGCAGCCCACTCAATGCTCGTGGTAAGTCTGGCAATTCCACCACTTTCATCCTCTCTGAGAGGACGAGAGGAGTCCCTTATCCAGGCACATATCTGAGTCTCTCTTTTCTAATCTAATGAGTTACAGCATAACACCCAGATTTCCTGCCTCCCCATTGTGCCCTGCTCTGCCCCATCTATAAACACTTGCTCTTCCACCTCCCCTTTCACCCACGCCCCAGGCGGTGCCTCTCTCTATCCCTGGCACTGCCGACATCTGGGGCTGGATCATTCTCTGTGGTGAGACCATCCTGCACACCGTAGGGTGCTGATCTGCAGCCCTGGTCTAGACCCATCAGTTCCCAGTAGCACCCCCTCTACCCCACCCCAGTGGTGAGAATCAAATATTGGTAGTGACATTGCCAAGTGTCTCCCAGGTGTGTGTGCGTGCGTGCACACATACACAGGATTGGCTCAGTTGAGAATGTATGTTCTACTCATCTATACTCACAGTCTACACTCTCCCCTCAGCCCGCCCTTGAACTAATTCCAACAAGGTCTTTCTCTTCAGGGAACCCTGTGTGGTCGGAGTCCACAGTTCCTCTGTCCCAGGTCCCGGAGCCCAACGACTGGATTGGCTTGCCTCCCCTGTCACTCTCCAGCTCTGCCAAGATCAGCCCTGGGCCTGCCCCTCCCCCCTCCCTTCTCTCTTCCCATGCAGCCACCCATCGGGTACTAGAGCCTGGCTCCCTGAACTCCCCGTCCACCATCCACCTGCCATGTAAAGGTCCAGCTTTAACATGCCCCGACCCAGCTACTTCCTCCCCAGCCCCACTGCCCCTCTGCCTCTTCTGCTTCCTTCCAGCCCCTGGCGTTCAGCCCTGACTCCTCTGTCCTCTGACCCCCATGTCTGTTGGCCCACATGTCCCCACCATTAGTTACTTGGACTCACCTTCCTGCTCTTGTCTTCAATGCCCGAAGAATCAGAGGAGGCCTGGCTCCCCTGTCAGGTCCCACCCTCCTCTGCTCACATGGCACCCTCCTGGGACTCCCTTCTTCTAGTG
>PVIJ01006351.1:0-75543 GCA_004024925.1 Scalopus aquaticus | reverse complement strand
CACCTGTGCTCTTATGTCTTCCTCCCACGGCCACACCATTAGTCTTCACATCAGCTCAGATGTCCCCCTCAGAAGGGGGGTCGCACCCTTCTGAGCCCTCACCAGGAGCTGCCACCTCCTTCCTTCTTAAATATCATCTCATTATTGTCTCTGCAAGGGTGGGGGTCTCCCAGCCTCAGTTCCAGCTGCGTCCCCTGACCACAGTAGGTGTGCGGTCCTCCCCTTCCTCCCCCTGGCCTGTTGGACTCACCTCCTCCAGTCACAGCCTCCAGCCCCCAGGGGCCAGGGGCCAGCGTGAAGGACTGTGGTGAGTCTGATGGCGGCAGGGGACGTGTCCCCCTCGACTCGGGGGGCAGTGCCCTACAACCAGGTGGGCTCTGTGGAGTGCCTGGGCGGGGGACCCAGGAATCTGGGGAGGGGCCAGGAGCTGCATGGGATGGTGAGTCCAGGCCGGAGTCCTCCACATTCTCAGGAGACGAGGAAGAGAAAGGCGAAGGGCTGGAGGTGAAGCCCAGGCTACTGGAGCCTGGGGGAGGAGGAAGAAGTCCACTGATGCCCCGTCCACCTACCTACTGCCACAAAGGCCTCACAGTGCAGGCCCCATCACTGGCACTATGGCTTTACCCACCTCACTGACCTGGTTCCTCCTTATCCTCAGCACACACACACCGACCTACAAATGAACCTCACAACCCCCTTTCCGCAGAACCCACCCTTCAGCCAACCAACAGGAGTTAGCTACCCTTGCAAGGGTCCCACACAGCCTCCTGCTAGACCCTCCCATGGAATGCAGCCCCCCCACCCCCATCACCTGTAAAATCTTCGTGGTCAAAGGCGGACTCTAGGGGTGGCCCAAAGAGGCTCTTGGAAACCTGTTCATCGGATTGAGCCTTTTCTGTACAGCTGGGGGAAGAGTGGACAGAAGACAGAGGCTTCTCTGGTTTCCACATTCCTCCCTCTTCAGGGCCTTTGCACCTGTGGCTCTTGGTCTTGAGCTTCTTCCCCAGTTCCCTCTGCAGCCACCTCCCACACCTTTCCAGGCTTCAGATCAAAGTCTCCCCATGAGGGCCTCCACCATCTGCTAAAGTTGCCCACTTCTATTCCCATCACAGCACCCAGGAGTATTGAAGATGCTGGAACTTATTCGCTACTCTTAAAATCCGAGCCACCTGATGTAACTGACAAGAGGGAACTGACTTGGTCATAAGCCCTCAGGACCCAAAACAACACCATTACACAGCAGGTGCTCATCAAATGAATCAAGGGCTCCCCAAAACGTAATACCCTAAACTCCCTGCCAGGGCAAGAGAATAGGTGGAAGAGACACATGGGGAGGCAGCAGGGAGGACGATGGGGAAGTGGGGAAGGCTTCCAGCTGACCACGCATGTTGACCCAATGCCCACCCCTGTGGAACCCACCTGCTGGCTCTTGGGGCAGAGCGAGGCCTCTGTGGTTTCCCAGCAGCATCCCCTGCAAGAGATGCATCCAAACCTTTGCTCAAGCCCGCCCTCCCCTAACTAGCAAACACCTAAACTTCAACACTGGTGCCTTCCTCCAGGAAGCCCTCCTGACTCCCCCTCTAGGATAACCCTCTTTGACTAGCCCTGACCCGATAGGACAAGCCCCACAGAGTGTACATAGGGAGGGCTGCTAATAGTGGGTGGATATAGCGTCCCTATTGCCCTACTGTTCCAACTTCACAGACTAGGAGACCAAGGCTCAGGGTCATCCAGTCAGCTGCTGAGGTCACCAGTAAACTAGGCAGAGAGGGATCAAACCTGAGTCAACCTATCTCTAAGTCTCGGCTTCTTTCCAGATACCAGCTATCCCTTTCAGTTCTCATTTAATTCTGTAGTGACCTCATTTTACAGAAGAGGAAACTGAGAGTCAGAGTGGGTAAGCAACCTGCCCTGCGTCACCAGCAGAATGAGCTTTGAGCCCATGGCCACACCCAGGCCCCGCCCTCCCTCCATAAGGGAAGAAACAAACTGGAACCCCCGTCCCCCAACAGGCTACTCACGTGAAGAATGACGTTTCATGGTGCCCTGTGGACCGAGTGGGTGGTATCAGGGTGGGGCATGCAGCCAACCCCACCAGCCCTACCAGGAGCACCCCTCCCACACCTCACCCCTGGGCCAGGAGGAAGGATGAGGCTGCCGGCCGTGGCCCTGAGCTGCTCAGCGGCAGCCTCAGAACTGCAGGCTGGGGCTCGGGCGGGGGCAGGTTTGATGTGCACATAGAACTTGCGGGGCTCCTCGTCATCGAAGTCCGAGTCGCTGGACGAGAAGCGGGATGGCTCAGCTGTGCGTGCACTGCAGTCAAGGGGCCAAGCTAATCCTGACTTGGGGTCTCCTCCTGGTGCCCTCAATCTGACCCCTTCCAGTCACCCCTTCCTGTCAAAGCCTCCTGAGCACAATGCCATCGCTCCCTATGGTGACCCCGACATCATGTTTTGCCCTCCCTGCCTCCCTCCACTCTACAAGCCTTGGCGCAAGCATGCCCTCCCCTAACAAACTCCGATGTTACTACTAAACCTGCACAATGGTGCCCCCTCTTCTAGGAAGCCCTCCTCAATCCTCCTCTGGGGTAACCAAGCTTCCCTCTCTCTCGACCATCCCTGACCCCACTGGACAGCTGTCTGCCTGTGGATCTGTTTCCTCCACACTGGAGGCCCCACCCAGGGCGCACGCAGAGAGGGTTGTCCTTGTGCTAACAACTGGCCTCTAGGGGGAACCAGGAGGATATTGCTTTGGGTCACATCAGGCCGGACAGTGAAACCTTCTTCATCCACTTCTGGACATGTCTGGGGAGGAAAGGTGTGTCAGACTCCCCCTAACAGAACTTTCCATCTCAGCCTGCCATGCTGCATCCCACCCAGCCCCGCCTCCAGGCCCTCGCTCAAACCTAAAAATAACCCAATGGCAAAAAGTATGTTCTCCGAGCGTGGGCAGGTTTCTCAGGGAACAGAAGGTGACCCTGCCCATCCTGAGGGGGAGCGCTGTGTACGACATCAGTCCTTCCCACATGGTCCACAGGAGTTTGCATCCCAGGTGGGACTTGAACCTGCCCCCCCCCCCATGACCCCTCCAGCCCTTTGAGCTTGGGCTATAGGGGCTATGGTGGGACAGAACCCCTCCTGCTTACAACCTGATATGGCTTCTCCCAGGGTACTCACCCCTGAATCGGGCTCCAGAGAACCTCTGGGGATGGATAAAAAGAAATTGGTGTTAGTTCCCCAACTCAACTGTGCCCTGCCACCGCAGCACTGGACATGGCCCCTGTGACACCTTCCTCAGAGATCCCCGCAGGCAGAGACCTTGCAGCTTGGGGCGAGGGCTGGTGGATCTGCGGCAGGCACGCAGGAGGTGTTCTCAATCAGCTTGGGGGGGGGGGGACGCCTGGAGCTAGCCTGAAGGGTTGGCCTGAGAAAGTAGGGAACGTAGGGGAGACGGCCAAGATGGCCAGGCTTGGCCTTGGAAAAGAGAAGAATCTTGGGCTAGCCAGGGAAAACGTGGGCGCAGGAAGGATGTGGTACTAGTTTGAGCAGGGAGACTCCTGTGCTCATCTTGGCCAAGTAAGAACTACTCTGCTGGATTAAGTGGGGGAAGGAACAGAGCCAGGTTTGACAATGGCAGGACTCTGGGCCAGTCTGGGCAGGCAGTCCCAGGTCTAGCCTCAACAAGTAGAATTCTGGACTACGCCGAGTGGTGGTAACACTGCGCTCACCTGGGACAGACGTACTCCTGGTCTAGCCTGGCTAGTGGGAGTCCTACGCTGGCCTAGAATAGGGCTACGCCTGGGCTACTCTAAGCAGGGGATTTCTGGGCTAGCCTGGGCAGGGGGAATCACCCCAGGCTAGCTTAGGTCAGGACTGGGTGGGGTGTTTCCTCACACAGCTGCAGGTGGCTCCCGCTCCCGCCGGTTCAGTCCTGGGAGGCGAAAGGCCTTGGATCCCCGCAAACGTTTCATTGCTGAGGACAGATGGGGGGGACAGTTGAGTCCTGGGGGTGCCCCCTTCCCATTCCTGTCTGCCTCCCTTGTCCACATGGTCCAGCCTGGGCATCCAGGTCCAGACGTACTTGCCTTCCTGCAGGGCGGCCTCGCTGTATGCCTCAAAGTCCAAAGGCCCTGAGACAGAAGAGATGGAGAAGCTCAGCTGGGGAGGAGATGACCTGGGAAGGGGAGCGTACATCCTGGGCCGCCTGGATCTGAGCTCAAGGCAGGGCCCAGGGCAACAGGCAAGAAGCCGAACCAGCCTCAAAAGTGAGGCTGATGGGCCAAGGATTCTGGTCCCAATTGGGCTGTGTCACCTTGGGATGGACTGGAGGGGATCTGCACATGAATCCCAACATTTTTGGGTGGAAATGGGGGTGTGTCTGGGGGTGAGTCTGTGCATTGGGCCGGGCCTTAAGTAGCAGGATAAGGAGCTGGGACTCTCCCAAGAATGATAGGGAGCCATGGAAGGTGTGTGAACAGGAACAGGGCATGACAGATCTGGGACAGTGAAGAGCAAAAGTGGGTGTCCAAACAAAGAGGTAAGGTCTGGGCTAATGAGACAGGAGAGAGACAGACAGACCTTAGTGGCCGACTACACTTGGGGACGTAACATTTATTGAGCATTTATTGAGTGTCTACTGTATGCCAGGCACACACTTTGCCCTTTACCTGCATCAAAATGCTCAATAGTCACAGCATTGGAGATTAATTATCCCCACTTTACAGTTGAGGAAACTGAGGCTCAGAGAAGTCAAGACAGATGTCCAAGGTCACACAGCAAATGGTGAAGACACAAATCCAGATCTGATCCCAATTCTTTTGTTCTCAACTCTTCCCTGACCCTGCATTTGGACATTTTCAAATTGGTCCTTTGCTCAAGAACCTTCAGTGGCTCAATCAGTTTAGCCTGACATTCAAACTCTTCTGGCATCTGATTGTAAGAGATTTACACACAAGAGCAGGCATCAAATCCTCTTTAATGAGGGTGGCAGAATTAGATTTATCACTGGCCCATTTTCCCCAGGAAAGTCCAGTCTCCTGCCCCTACAGTCCTATTCTTTCCCTGTAGCTGTGGCCCCAAAGCCCGGCCTCCCAGCAGCCCCAACTCACCAGGCTTCTCCCGGCCCGTGCCCTTGCTCTCGGCAAACTTCCTCAGCAGCATTTCCACAGTGACGTTCTCTATGTTCTGTTTAAACTCCTCATGCACCTGGATCAGGTGGGTGGAGTGCGTAACTGGACAGGGCCAGGGCCCTCTTGCCCAGCACCCCTGGCTCATTCCCCACTCCTAGTCTGACTCACCTGCCCAATCTGCACATGGGTGTCCTCCACCGAGTGGGCATAGGAGCCCAGCAATGCCTTCATGTGCCGCAGGTGAGTCTCCTCCATGGCTTGGAAGCGCTGAGGAGGTGGGGTGGGGGCAAAGGGGGAATGGAGGTCACAGGAGTGACCATGTGGTCCAGTCTAACCAATCACAACATTCCAATCCCAGGCTTGAGTGACTGGTTGGGGAAAGGACCAAAGATAGTCTGCTTTGTGACTTTTGCTGGAAGGATGGAAAATGAGTAGTTTCATGTCCTGAGCTAATGAGTTGGTGGATGCATGTGGAGCTGCTGGTAGCTACTTTGCTGCACACACTCATACACCTCAGGAGGGCATGTCTGCCTGACAGTGAAGCCCCCAAGGAGGAAAACAGACTTGAGAAGCACAGTGACACAACTTCCTGCCAACACCTGGATCCAATCATGCCTGAAGCCCACTTCGAAATTTTTAGTTCTCTGAGCCTATAAATCTGTCAGCTTGAACAGAGGTTTCTATAACTGCCAACTTTCTAACTACAAAATTAGAAAAATAATCTGATTTCTAATCTTGAGATTTCAGTCTGATTTTCATACATTTGTGTGTACAGAGACCCAGAGAGGTGCACTACCTTGAAAAGAAATTACATAGCTGGTGAGAGGTGGAGCCTAGGTTCCAATGTAGGTCTTTCAACTACCATGAAATGTCACGAGACACTTGACCCACGGATAAGACAGGCCCTACTTTGTCTTATTCAAAAACCTCATCGGTAATAATAGAAATAGTAATAATAGCTTGGAGAGTGGTTTTTAAGCACCTGGTATTAGTCTGAAAATTTCACATATAGTGACTCACTTAATCTTCACAATTCTATGAGGCTGGTGTTATCACTGTCCCCATTTTATGGGTGGGGAAACTGAGGCACAAAATGCTTTGACTTTTAAAGAACAAAAACATCAATAACAACAGCCAATTGGCTGTGACTCTAAATGTTCCTGGGAGTTGAGGGTCTGGGAGGTCCAGGACTCCCCAGGCCCATAGCATCCCAAGCCCAGGAAGGTGCAGGTCTGGAAGAGACAGAAGTCCCAGTTCTTACCAGAGCCGAGTCTAGCATTTTCTGCTCAAAGTCAGTGCGAGCTGAGTTGTACTTCTCCACAGAACGCCGCAGGCTCTCAGCCGCCTTCTTGGTCTTGTTTTCTGCCTAGGAGGCACAAGGAGGGGGTGGGGTGGGGAGGGGACACTCAAGGTGCTTCCCCTGGGGTCCTACCACCTGCCAGGTAGACTCCTTGGGGTGCCCAGGGTGTGGTGACAACATGCAGGTTCGACGACAACTGTGCTGTGCTAAGTTTTCACTATCCCATCGGGCAGCCCCACGGACCCTGCACAAAATGACCAGACACCTTGGGCCGGGGACCCACCTTGTCCATCTCCTTCTGGTTGGTGCTCTCCCTGCGCAGTCGCTCCTGGTCCATGCAACGGTTCAGGTAATTCTCGCGGGACTTGGGCAGGAGCTGGCTGACACCTGTGAGCACCTGTATCGCGTCTAAGGTGCCCACTGCTTCCTCCTTGCACTGAGGGCAAGTCTGGGTGTCACCTGAAGCCGCCCCAGGGATGCAGGACCTGGGTGGACCCCAGGCACACAGCGTGAAATTTCCAGCTTCCCAAAAACACATTCAGGATTGAGGTATTACAGAGTACTTTTTCTTAGTAGAGTCTTCATTTCAACTTTTAAAATAGGTAAGATTCACACTTAATTTATATTTCAGAAAGTTTTAAGTTTAGTTCAGTAAAAAACCTCTCACACTGCCTCTGAGCCTCCCCAGCCCAGCCTAGGAGTCCTCCATTGTTACAGGGATACTTCTCCAGAAATAATCCATCCACGAACAAGCAAATGCGCTTGTTCGAGCCTATTTTTTATGACAAATGGCAGCAGTCTGTGCTGTTTAACTCACTGCTTATTGCATTTAATACTCCATTCCCCAAATTTTTCCACATCAGCTCATAGAAAACTTCCTTGTCCCCCAACTTTTTTGAAAGAAATTGTGAAACACACATAACCTAAAATTGGCCATCTTAACCATTTAAGTGTACAATTCAATGGCATTAAGTACTACCAACTTTTTAAAAAATTGAAGTAACATTGCTTTACAATATACGGTTTCAGGTGTCTAGCCTCACAAGACATCTGCATATACAAAGCCTAGTCCATCCAACAGCATAAGATCGACATCCCCCAGTCTACCCACCCCTCTTTCCTCAGTAAACACTATTTTGTTCTTAGAGTCTAAAGCTCTGTTGTCATTTGCTTTGTTTCTTTGATTTCATTCATATGGTAATTGCCTGTCTAACTTCACTAAGCATAATACCTTCTTTCCATTTGTTGTAACTTCTTCAGTTTCTTTTAGTAGTGTCTAATAGCTTTCAGTGTACAGGTCTGTCTTTTACCCTATTGGTTCAATTTATTTCTAGGGATTTTATTCTTTTTAGTGAAATTACAGAGTTGTTTTCTTACTTTTTGTATGTTGATTTTGTTAGATGCAACTTTACTGTGTCATTTATTTCTAGTAGATTTTTTCTGAGTCTTTAGAGTTTTCTATGAATAAAACCATATCATCTGCAAATAGTGTCAGTTTGCTTCCTTTCCTATTTGGGTGCCTTTATTTCTTTTACTTGTATACTTGTGCTGACTAGAACTTCTAACACTATGTTGAATAGTTGTGAGGAGAGTGGGCAACTTGTCTCGGTCCTGATCTTAGACAAAAAGCTTTCAGTTTTTTACCATTCAGGGAGGTGCTAGCTGTGGGTCATATTAGGCCTTTAATATGCTGAGGTACCCTTTTATGCCCATTTTATTGAGAGTGTTGGATATTGTCAAATGCTTCTTCTGTATCTATTAAGATGATCACATGGCTTGTACTCTTCGTTTTGCTGATGTGATGTCACATCGACTGATTGCCTTGCACGTGTTGAACTAAACTTGCATCCCTGGAATAAACCCTGTTTGGTCATGGAATATGATCCTCTTAATGTATTATTAAATTTGGTTTGCTAAGACTTTGTTGAGAATTTCTGCATCTATGTTCATCAGGGATATTGATCTGTACTTTTCCATTTTTTCTAGTGTTCTTGATTGGATAACATGTTAGGAAGCTTTCCCATTTCTCCAATTTTTTTGAAGAGTTTGTGAAGGATGGGTATTAGATAGCCCTTGAAAGTTTGGTAGATTTCACCAGTGAAACTGTCTAGTCCCAAATTTTTTCTTGGTGGGGGCTTGGAGGGAAGCTTTTCATTACCATTTCAATTTCCGTGTAGTGACTGATCTGTTCAGATTTTCTGTTTCTTCCTGATTCAGTCTTGGGTGGGAAGTTGGATGATTCTCAGAATTTATCCATTTCTTCTAGGTTGTCCAATTTGGCATATAGATGGCCATAGTGGGCTCTTATGATCCTTTGTATTTCTTTGGTATTTGTTGTAATTCCTTCTCTCTCATTTCTAATTTATTTTTATGAGTTTTTTGCTTAGTGAATATCACTAAGGATTGGTCAATTTTTTACCTTTTCAATAAACCAACTCTTGGTTTCAGTGATCTTTGGTATTTTCTTTTTTTCTCTATTTTATTTATTTCTATTCAATTTTGTTCATCCTTCTACATCTTTTTGCCTTTCTTTTTCTAGTTCCTTTAAGTGTAAGGTTAGATAGTTTATCTGAGCATTTTCTTATTTCTTGAGGTAGGCCTGAGTTGCTATATACTTCCCCTTTAGTACCATTTTGGTGTGTACCATAGGTTCTAGAAAGTCATCGCTTCATTTTTCATTTGTCTCCAAGTTGGGTTTTGTTTTTTATTTCTCCTTTGATTTCCTCATTGACATAATAGTTATTCAGGAATATGTTTTAGTCTCCACATATTTATTCTTTTTTTTAGCTTTCCTCATGGTTAATTTCTAGTTTTACAGCATTGTGATCAGAAAATATGCTTGTTGTGATTTCAATCTATAAATTTATTGAGATTTGTTTTGTATCCAAACATTTGATCTATCCTTGCAAACGTTTCATGTGCATTTCAGAAGAATGTGTATTCTGATGCTTTTTTTTTTTTTTTTATTCTGATGCTTTTGAAGGAAATGTTCTGTCTATGTCTATTATGTCCATTTGCTCTAATGTGTGATTCATAGCTGTTGTTTCCTTGTTAAATTTCTATCTGGATGATTTGTACATTGAATACCCTGGGTTGTTAAAGTCCCCTACTATATTGTGTTGCTGTCTATTTCTCCCTTTAAACATGTTAATATTTGTTTACAAAGTGTTCCTATGTTGGGAGCATATATATTATATCTTCTTAATGAATTTATCCCATTATCACTATATAGAGTCCATTTCTTCTTTTATTGCCCCCCCCTTTTTTTTAAAGATTTATTTATTTATACATACAAGCTGGGGTACAGGCCAGAGGCGTGGGGCAGCAAGAGGGTTCACCAGAGACAGAGTGGGGAGCAGAACAGGCAGATCAGAAGTACACTGCTGAGGAGAGCAGCGGGCGAGGCAGGAGAGGTCCGCCAAGCCATGTGGGATTCTCCCTGGCTGGGCATCGAACTCCAGTCGCTGCTGCCGACAGCTCCACAGCCCAGCGCTCAGCCACTGCGCCACCAGGGAGGCCCTATTGCCCCCCTTTTTTGCTGAAGGTCTATTTTATCTGATGTGAGTACAGCAGTTCTGCCTTTATTCTTTATTGTTTGCTTGATCTATCTTTCCCTACCCTTTTGCTATGAAATTTGTCTTTAGAATGGATATGAGTCTCTGTAAGCACAGAGTTGGGTCCTGTTTTCAATCCACACAGTCACTCTGTGCCTTTTAATTGGCGAGTTTAGTTCATTCACATGTGAGTGATTACTGATACATAAGAACTTACTACTGTCATTTTATCTTTTATTTTTTGGTTGTTCCATAGTCCCATTGTTTTTTCCTTGTGTTTCTACCTGTCATTTTACTTGGAAAGTTTTCCACAGCGATTTTCTCAGTTTCTTTTTTATCCTTTATGTCTCTGCTCCAGATTTGTGTGTGTGTGGTTACCATGAGGTTTGTATAAAAATTCATATATTCTTTCATTGTGCTGGTATCATCCTGTCATCATTTACCTATACAGATTCTGTCCTTTTCATTTTCCTCTTCAATGCTTTTTTGTTATCTCATTTATTCCCTTTTATACTGCAGATTCATTGTCAAATTGAAGAAACTATAGTTGTTTTTAATGTTCCTTTCCTTTTACCTTTTGTGCTATAATTAACTATTTTACACCTTATTCTGGAATATAGTTGCAACCTTCTAATACTGTCTTTCTATTTTCGTCTTATGCAAGTTGTAATTTTGCTTTTTCTTTCTATGTATAAGAATTCCTTTCTATATATAAGAATTTCTTGCAAGGCAGGTGGTGATCTCCATTAGCTTTCGTCTGGGGAAAACCTTTATTACTCCATTATATTTGAATTATAATTTTATGAAGTGGAATATTCCTAACTGGCAGTTTTTAATATTTCAATATTTTGAATATGTCATTCCATTTTCTTTTGTCCTATAGAGATTCTGCCAAAAAAATAAATGATAAGCATCTGAGGTTGCTTTTGTAGGTTATAGTTTTCCCCTCAGCAATCTTTAATATTTTATTTATTGTTGACTTTTGACAATTTTATTATTATTGCTTTGGTGTGGTCTGCCAGAGGTGCAGGGCAGGTGAGAGGATTCACCAGAGACAGAGCGGGGAGCAGAACAGGCGGATTGACTGAAATACACTGCTGAGGGGAGCAGCGGGCGAGACAGGAGAGGTCTGCTGCACCATATGTGGGTCTCTGGCCTGGCTGGGGATTGAACTCAGGCCTTGCAGTGATAGCACACTGAGACTTAACCCCTAGGCCACCAGGGAGGCCCTGGTGTGGTCTTTTTGCATTGAGATAGTTAGATGTTCTGCTGGTTTCACGGACTTTTAGTTCTTTCCCCAGATCTGGGAAGTGTAAATTATTAATCCCTCTACTCTTCCCTCCCTCTCTTTACCTTCTGGGAAATTCATTATCCTTATATTTCTTTTCCTAATAGAATATGATAGTTCTCATAGTTTCTTCATTTTTTTCTAAATCTTATTTGTCCTCTTCCACCTAAGTCACTTCTATATTTCTATCTTATATAATTTTACTAAATCTTTCCTCCTTAAAACCTGTCCTATTTTCCAGATAGTCTTCATTTCATTTATTAAATCCATCATATCAAGAGTTTCTTCATATCTTGAATTTCTTTTATAGACTCAATCACTTTGGTGAAGTACTTTTTCTTCTACTTAAATTTCCTCCCTGAGACCATTAAGTTGCTGTTTGGTGTTTCATTGTAGTTCATTGAGTTTCCTCATGAAACTCAATTACCTGTCAATTTGAGCTCAAAATTTTATGTCTTGAAGTTTGACTTCTAGAAACCTGTCATTCTATATTGAATGATTTTTCATCTCACTTGTTGGTTTGCTTCTCTGTCTGTGTATCTGACTTATAGACAGTCATGCATCACTTAACAATGGGGATATGTCTTAGGCTGTATCACTAGGTGATTACACTGTTGTGTGAACAGAGTGTAATTACACAAACCTGGATGGCACAGCCTACTATATGCCTATTATACACCTTGTCTACTCTACCCCTAGTCTACTGAATCACCGTCATATATTCAGTCCATAGTTGACTAAAATGTTGTTAAGCAACACTTGGTTGTAATAGTAAATGGGAAGCTTTTCTTCTTTTCCCCCGTAATCCACACTTTAGTTTTAGGTTTCTCTTTTCTGTAACGGAGACATAGTGGGAAGGGCCAGACCTGGGCACACAGTCACCTTGCTGCCCCTTCACACTGTGAACCTGGACCCGGTCTTGTCCTGTGCATGAAGCCTTAGTCACTGCTGGGCTGCAGGTCTGGGTGATCGTCCCACACCCTTGCCTTGGCCAACCTCTGCAGGTGCTGTTCGCAGAGTGTGCCCTTTTCTCCTTCACTGTGTCTCACTGGGGTCAAAAGTGTGGGTGTCCACACTATTTCTGGCCTCCC
This sequence comes from Scalopus aquaticus, assembly GCA_004024925.1. NCBI lineage: Eukaryota > Metazoa > Chordata > Mammalia > Eulipotyphla > Talpidae > Scalopus > Scalopus aquaticus. The sequence goes on along the minus strand of PVIJ01006351.1, from coordinate 63,182 downwards.
CCTGTCTGGTCTCTGGATAGGTCTGGTGGCCTTATCGTCTCCCTTGCCCTTGCTCTACCACCTCCATAGCCTTTATACACACAGATTCATTGGTCTCTCTCTTTTCCCGGCATGATTAGCAGACCAGAGTTTTTTGAGTTTTAAATGTTTTACAGGTTGTAGGCTAAAGGGGTGAAATGATCGTAGCTCTTTACCATGAACCTGTTATTAGCCCCCAACTCCCTTTTTCAATGGGGTTTAAAACTGCATATTCTAGAGGCCTATAAATTCAAAGCATCTACATCTCTAGAATCATAGCTTTGAACATTCTAGGCTCCTGGGAGTTTGAGGCATGAGTATTCCATGATTCTAGGTTTATAAGTCTAAAGAATATAGAAATGTTGAATAACAAGATCTATAATTTATAAGCTCTAGGTTGGAGGTTGGTAATTTTTTTCTGTAAAGGGAAATGTGTTTGACTTGTCACAATGAACTCACTGTTGCAAATCAAAAATAGCCATAGCAATAGGTACGCCAGTGGGCGTGTCTGTGCACCAATTAAACTTTATTTACTGGTACTGAAATATGAAATCTAAGTACCAGATTTCATGAAATATTATTCTTTTTTGGATATTTTCTCCCGACCATTTAAACACCATTCTTAGCTTTCAGGCTGTACAAAAACAGGTAGCAGACTGGATTGGCTGGTGGGCTGTGTTTTTAGACACTAGTCTAGAATGTTGATGCTCTAGAATGCTCAGAGCTGTAATTTAAATTCCAGAAATTCTTTTACGATAGAAGGCTCAAAGGTGGAATTCAAATTCCAGAGATCTGACAATGCTCAGGTATGTGAAATTCTGGGTTTGAGGTTATGGATTTACTGGAATTCTCAGAGTCACACACCAAAGGCTAGAGGTTCCAGAGCCCCAGAAGCCTTAGGTCCCCGCATCTCCTGCACCTCCTGCCCGATAACCCTGCACACACCTTCTTGTGGGCCTTGAGCTGCTCCTCCCCATAGCGGAGCACGTCCTTTATGAGGTCCTGCAGTTTCCGGGTCAGCTCCAGGTGACAGAGCGCCAGCTTGTCCGAGGAGACACGGAAGACCTCCCAGAGCGGGGCAAAGGTCCTGGGGATAGGTGGAGTCACACCTAGGGCCCAATAGACCCAACCCCTTGGGATCCCCTCACATAGCATGGCTGGAATTGTCCCAGGCACCTACTGTGCATCAGGCTCTGCTAAGCATTAACACATATTAACTCTTTAATCTCCGCTGCAGCCTTAGGAGACAGGCCTATGATGTATGGGAAACTGAGGGATAGGAGGCTCTGAAACTCACCCAAGGTCCCTCAGCAAATGAACATCAGAGTTGGAATTCAAAACCAGCCCTGAATCCCCACAGTCTTTACTCTGGACTCCAGGTCCTACCTGATTTTCACTGGCATATAAGATTCATCTTGCCCAAACCATGTTTGTGGGGTCTTCCCACACCAGAAGTCCCCTCTCCCCTCTGACCATGCTCCCAACTTTGCTCCCTGCTGCTTCCATTTCTGCCCCAGCAGAGTTTTACTCCACAGCAGCTTCGGGAAACTTTGCAGATGCCTACAGGACCACATCACAAGTTGGCTTAAAAGTCACCTGTATGTCAGGATCTGGTGGCCCCTCCCCCTCGGTGTGCCCCATCCCCCATCTCTACCTCCCTCATCTCTACTATCATGCCTACTATCAGGCCCTACTATCATGCCTGTCTCTTGGTTCTTCCTTGAACGTATCAAGTCACTGTTGCCTCAGGGCTTTTGTACTAAGCTGCCCGCCTGGGTCTCTGTCCCCTAGACAGAGGCTCAGTCTTGTTATTGAGGTTGGCTCATGAAAGAGGAAACACCTGCCTTTTACGCTCCGATTTCATTTCCCTTCCTAACACTTTGTACATCTGTCTCATTATACACCCCAGATGTACATGACATGAAGGTCACTGGGTGCTGAACACAGCATGAAGGTCACTGGGTGTTTATCTGTCTAGATTGCCACTGGGTTCCTGGTGCCTAGAACAATGCCTGGAACATACTAGGTGCTCAGTAAATATTTGTTGTTGAATGAATAGACTAGAGCATGAATGAATGATGTACCTTTCTTTTTCTAATTAGGCCCCGAATCAGGAGGGTGACTCCCTGTTCTACATATCATGTGCTTGAGGATACCCAGTGGTAGGCTCCCAATGCCCCTCTGGCCCTGAAACCTTGATGAACACCTCCCCCCCATTCCCTCCATGGTCCACTCACCCCATGGGGGTCCCATTGCTGGCCAGCTTGGAAAGCTTCGCCATTGCCTTCGAGTAGGTCTCCTCAATGGTGGCCCTGGATAGGAGGATGGGGAAAAGATGTGGAAGGTCCTAGGCACCCTTGGGAGAGACTCTGTGGCCTCACTGCCCCTACCCACTTAGTTTTCCCATCTCAAACATCTGAGCAATGAATGGCTCTCAATGAGGAGTCCCTACTGGAGGGAGGCATTTTGGAAACTCATGGGAGAGGATTTTTCCTTAAGTGGTATTTTTTTTAAAGTGGTATGTTTTATTAGCAACAGTAGTAGCAGCAGCAGGTATAACATGAGCAAGTGTCATAAAGGTAGGAGCTGCGCTAAATGTTATATACGCACAATCTCATTTCCTTGCAGAGACAAATTCATGTTTTCCTTTTGGACAGACATTGCTAAGTGCCCACTTAATAACCATTCACAATTTCATCCTGACTAAAAGAAGCTCAATTTTGTTTGGGGAAGCAAAAGTCCCAGTTCAAACCAAATACCCATGGAGGTGTTTTTGATGGAGGCACTTGTGGGTACCACAGGGAACCATGGATGGCTCCAGGTGATGAAGATCCATAAAATAAAGAGCTGCCATGTCCCAGATGGCTCAGACTCTTCCTGCTTGACAACCACAAAGCGAAAAATCCTGGTTATAATCCTCTGGACTTTCTGCCCAGATTTAATGGGCATTCAGTTCTTGAGTGGTGAGGCTGCTTTGCAATTCGAGTTTATTATGTTTCCTGGAATATGGATGTCTGAGTATCTACTTATTGAAATATAGACTATTTCATCATACTTATGTTTTCTTGCATCATACTCAGGAAACCAGATTGTTTTCAAAATTCCCCTTGTTAAACTGGTTATATTATCATCTCTTTAGGAGGAGGTGTTAGAACCCTGGGGACTAATGATTATAAGGGGCCGTGTAGCTAACAGTGTTGAGAACCTCTAGTTCCAAGGGTCTTCAAGTCTGTTTTGAACGTGGAGCCCCCTGGGACCTGGATCTGGAATAGTCCCAGAGTAGGATGGCCAGGCAGTGGAAGAGGTAGGTAGAGCCAGGTTGTGGCCATGAGGTATGAAAGCATGGATGAGGGGTCTGGGTGGGTTGTGGGAACCTCACCTCTCTCGGATGAAGTCGGCCAGCTCTTTGGTGGAGATGGGCCCCTGCTTCACACTGTGGTACAGGACCTCGAAGCCATGGTTCTTCTCCCCCTGTCCAGAATGAGGGAGCAATGAGATTCAGAGAGGGGAAGGAAAGGGTGTCACAGTTGCCTCGCAAATAGGGCATGGAACACCAGCAGAAGTCTATTCCCTTGTAGGATTGGTTCAATCCAAAGCCAGTCAGCTTGTTGCATTTGCTTCTGGTCACAAGGATTGGTTCACATGTCTTAAGTTGGTGCAATCAGAAAGAAGCCTGGACTTTTTGTTCCATAGTTAAGGGAGAGACATTCTAATTCACAAGTTTTCTCTCTCCATTTTTATCTGTCTTTGTGTCCCCGTCTTTCTTTCTGTTTCTCTATGTCTTTCTGCCTCTATTTCTGTCCCCCTCAGTCTCTCCCCCACTATTCTCTGCTGCATCTTTCCATAAATAAGGAATCATGTGGTTACAGGGGATAATTGAAGCCAAGAGGGAACTATGAACTTTCAAAAGAAGTTGAATCTGAGAGAGTACATTGAGTCAAGTTGCTGGATCAAACCAATCCTGAAAGCTGCATTACCGCACAACTCTTTTTGAGCCAATATAACCCCTGTTGTTTAAGTCAATGTAGTCACGTCTTCTGTTCTCCTCAACACAGAATCTTCACTTCTGAGACCCCACCAAAGTAGGTCTGGGTCTCACACCTTTCTCAGGACTTAGCAACCTTTCCTCCCACTTCTGGGGTTACCTTGGTGGGAGATGCCAGGGCTATGTTATGTGAGTTAGGAAGTCACTGTCCCTCTCTAAACCTTCAATGGCTCCTCATTAGGATGAGGGTAAGGAGTCATCTACCTCGCATATGGGGTTAAGTAAATACTAGATGATCCACATCACGGTCTCCTAACACCCCAAAGGCTACCTTAGTTTTTACTAATTTGTGGTATGAGTTACTTAAATTTTTCCTTTAAGTTTGCTCCTGTGTTATCTCCAAACACATTTACTTAAGAGTGCAACTTTCACCACTATTCTAAATGAAAAATCAGGACCCCTTGCCATAATGAAGGAAACAGGAAAAAAATACAACAATGACTATATTTCAATGTTGGCCGGATTCTATCTAAGAATGGCATCATATCTCAAAACTTAAAATGGGCAGTCAGCTGGGGCCTGAGCGACTTGGAGACACTTTAGCACCAAATGTGGCTTCGTAGTTAGAACTGAAAGAGAAGGTTCACAGTGGTGTCTGCTGTAATTTAATTCCCAACATAAATTAGTGAAGCTATCCTTTTGGCAGTGCTTAGCGGTCCCCCATAAGTGGTGGTTTCCTTCATCTTCCTCTAACCTATGGGGCTCACCCTCCCTGTTAAATGGAAGTCTGAAGAATAAAGACAAAAGTTTTACCGCCACATAATCCTTCTTGCTTCATTGTTGTATTTTTCCTGTTTCCTTCATTATGGCAAGGGGTCCTGATTTTTCATTTAGTATAGTGGTAAAAGTTGCACTCTTAAGTAAATGTATTTGCAGATAACACAGGAGCAAACGTAAAGGAAAATTTTTAAAACAAGGTTAGGGCAGACCCAGTGCAGTATGAACCCCAATCTCCTGATAGTCATTTCTCATTCTACAGTCATCAGTGGCTCCCTATTGTCCACCAGCTTAAGTTCAAAGTCCCAGCCTAGAACTGCCTTTCCAGCCTCATCTCCCAGCTGCCTCTCAGCTTTGCCAGAGAAGAGAGAGACAGCACAAAGACAATGGTCTCCTTGCCCACCATGGCACATTTGCCCTGGCAATCCCCACCACCTGACTCACCAATCTGTATCTCTTCCCACTCACCCAAATCCTTCCAAGTGTCAAGGATCGTTGTCAGGCCACCTCCAATAGGAACCTGTCAGAGTACCCGCCCCCTTCCTCTGAAGATATGTTCACTGTTGCTTCCTCCAGCTTCCCACAAATATAATTTCTTGCTTCTCATGTCTGGAGTCCTACTTCAAGGTTTAAGCACCAACTTCTTTTACGCACCAGGTCACTTTGAGCCAGTGACCTCACCTCTCAGTTTCCTCATCTGACAAATGGGTTCAAGACAATACCTGCCTCCGAAGGTTCTTAGTGAACTGAGACTGAAATTGAGCTGGACCTGGGCCTCCCGTGCAGAGTCGAGGGCTCAGCATATAGCTCCAACAGCCCCCTGCTTGCCCTGCCCAGGGGATCCTCGGGTAAGGCTGCACCAGGCACCGCTGCCCAGGCCAGCATCTGGGACTGACTCAGAGCCAACTGCTGGATGGTTTCCCAGACCTGGCAAAGCCCCCAGCAGTGTCTGCCTTCCTCGAGCCAGACTGGCAGCTGAGGGTCCCAAGAGGGGCTGTCTCAGGCCTGTGTCTTCTATCAGAACCTCTGGGCTCCCACCTTGACCCAATGCCAGCCCCAGAGGGATATTTCTAATACAACTTGCTTAAGTCCATCTCCTGCTTATACTTCCTCCGTGGCTCCCTAGTGCCCTGTATTCCTCCAGTCCCTCCCTGGCCTAGTTGGGGGGAGGGAGTGGGAATGTCCTTGTCCTGGCTTGATCTCTGGTGACTGAAGCCTCCTTCAGGCCAGCCAGGATCTCAGTATCACTTAGCAAAGAGCCATCGATACAAATAACTGACTAAAAGAAGCACTGATTAAAATAAATATATATCTCAGGGACACTCCCTCAGTTCCAGGGAGGAAGGAATTTCATCTCCCTCTCTCAGATGGGGAAACTGGGACTTAGAGATGCAAATTGCCTGTCCAAGAACTCCCAAACAGAACTGAATTCAAATCCCAAACTCCAAACCTTATCCACTCTGCACTAGGCTATCTTTGGGTAGGGGGGTGTGGGTGGGTTGAGGGTGGCTTCTATTTTCTCTGCTATTCTGAATTTTTTACAGTGAGCTTACATGCCTCATGCAATTATAAAGAATTTAAAATAAATGCAGGTGCCTCATGTCATTAAAAGAAATTTAAAATTAATGTAGGTGCTGCTGTCAGGGTTCCAAAAGGTAGGTAGACTGATCCCTAAACCATCAACAAAGAGGTGCCAAAGGGGCTCAAAGAGAGATAGCCCCTCACTGGGGGTTAAACAGCCATTCAGAAGCAAATCCAGAGAACCTGACCCCTGGGAGTATATGGAGGTCAGGCCTCCTGCAGGGTGGCAAGAGGGTTTGGCCCCTTTAAGAAAGTGAGTGTCAGTTAGAGAAACCCCAGCTGGGGAGGGTAAGAGGGAGGGGAGCGGGGCCTGTTGCCAAGGACAACCAGTTGCCTAGCAACGGGCTTCCTCTTAGTAAGCTTAGGGCCTGCATATGGGGAAGGGGCTTTTCTTCCCTGGTTCTTCCCCACTCTCCAGTTCACACATCCTATGTGGCTCCCCACTAGCCTGTCCCCTCAGGTGGAGTCCTTGCATCAACTGGCCACCCGCTGTTACACCTCTGGGCTTTTGCCCAGGCTGTTCCCCCTTCCATGGAATGCCTTTCTTATATCCTGGGAAATCTCAGCCTTCAAAGTCCAAGGCAAACAAGGATCTGTGTCCTGGTTCCTTTCCCAGGTGGCCCCAAAACTAGGCTCAACCCTCAGTAGGGCTGGGGATATCTGACTGGCTCTGTGTCAGAGCCTCCAGACTGGAGGCTCCTTGGCATCATGGTGGGATGGAGTCTCTTGGGGACCCTAGCATCTGCCAGAGTTGTCTGGGAATGGATGGTAGGGAGGGAGTGAACTCATGAGTCAAAATAAGACTGTCTCATTCATGACTGCCCCTTCTCCCCACCTTCAGTCACATTATGTGGTACAGCCCAGAAGACAGAGGGATGAGGGGTCAAGTTAAGAAATCCCCCACTTCTCCAGGATGGGAAAGATGGGAAATTCCCTGGCTGGAATGGCCTGGATCCTGGAACCAAATCCAGTTTGGCCCTGGGTTTAAACACTGACTCTACTTTCCCACTGGGTATCTTTAGGTAAGAGATTCCTACTTGGGGCCTCAAGGGTCCCTATCCTTTCAAGCTGTGACCTGCCAAAGTCACAGGCCCATGAAGGATGAGGGGGTATAGATTCAAATCCAGCCTGACTTCTCCCACTTTAAATTCTACCCCCTGCAAACCTCCACCTGCCTAAGATGCTGCCCACAAGTTGTCAGGTCCCCCCATTTCCATAAAAGTCCCCACAATTCTACCAGGAGCCCTTGCCAAAATAAGAGGGATATTACTTACCCAAAAATGTTCCCCAAAATACGACATCCTGATGGCCTCAGTGGAGTAGCCTATAGGCTCCTGTCTGATGCCTGTCTGAAGAGAGAGGCAAAATTGAGTTGCAGAGTAATGGCCCACTCAGGCCTGAGGAGGGGAAATTCCAACTGTCATCTTGTGGAGGAGGGAGAGAGAGGACAAAGGAGGAACCAAAACCCCATGCTGGGAGCATGCCAGAACCCCTAACATCTTAGCTTTGGGTCTGGTCCCAAGTAGTCCCCAGTCTATGGGGACAGCTAGACTAGATGGAGGGAGAGAGGCTAAGGGAATCTAGAGTAGGGGAAGGGGCAAGAGGGCTGGGGGTTTTAAGCACAAACAGGAATTCATGGGCTGGGGGGATTGGGTGAGTCCAGCCTGGGCCATTTCACAGATGGGAAAACTAAACCCTGCTTCCCCAGAGGGGAAACCAGTTGTCAAGGACACAGCTAGGAAGTGACAGTGGATTTGCACCCCAGACCAGCTGAGGCCAGACTGAATACTCAACTCCACACTGGATAGATCCTGGGGAAAGGAGATGGTGAGATATTGACACTGGCAGTGTGATCAGTCACATGGGGTTTGGGTCCCTCAAGTGTCCCTGAGTGTCCCTTGGGGTCTTCCTAGTCCCTCTACAATGGTTTCCATTTCATTCATACTCCTAGAGCGGAGAGCTCACCCCTCACCATGGTGACCCGATCAGCACCTGTGTCCCCATGAGGCATAACCCTGATGCCCAGAAGCCAGCATTCACATGGTGTCTGAGTCACTGTCCAGTTTTTTGCCTCAGTTTCCCCATTATCAAAACAAGAGAAATAGCTAGAAAGGGTCTTTCTGGGGAACCCCAGGTCTCCCTGCTGTAGGTGCTGGGCCAAGCTTCTGGGCACGGGAGGGACACTCAGTGTCCTTGGCATGTTCTCGAGGCTGGGTTTGTCACTGGAGCCTGCAGGCCTCATCCATAATTCATGACCCCGCGGGTAGCTCAGCAGCAGCTGGGAGCCCAGGAGGTGCAGTGGCAGCAGGGACCACAGGATGGGAAAGCTCCCAGGCCTCACCAGGAAGGCCTGAGCAAGGACCTCTGGCAAGGCTGCCCCTCACTGATCCTCAGTTTATGTATCTTAAAAGTGAGTTTAATTTGACCAGTGATCATCTATCCCTCTAGTTGCTTGCTTTCTGTGAACAATGCAGCACCCATGTGCCCACCCAGGCTAGGACAGTGCCAAGTCCCATGAGATGATTCAGCCCTGGGTCTGATGCCCAAGAAACCCTCCAGTCTAGGGGAACAGAGCTGGATGTGACACCCCAGTACGGTAGGGTCCAGATTGGGCCACGTGAAGGAATGAGGGCTGGGGGATTCTGGAGTGAGGGAGGGGGCATGGGAACTGGGGTTTCTAAGCACAAATAGGAGTTTAACAGGTAAAAACTTATTTATGGCAGCAAATATTGCCAACTACTACTCTGTGCTGGGCAAAGCTGGGGCCTCTGAGAAAACCCAGTGTGACAGAGGGCATAGGAGGTTGATATACCAAGGAGGAAAGGCCTGAATTTCTACTCATTTCTTAGGTACTAGCCATGACCTAGACTCTAAACATCTCCAGATCCCTTAGAGGCGTACTGATCAATGTGGGAACCATGAGCTCCAAAAGGTAACTTAATTTTAAAGTTTAACACAATTAAACCCCAGCTTCTCCAGGTGCTAGCCTTGTTATCAGGACTCAGTAGCCACATGGGGCTGGTGGCTGCCGCCTTGTATAGCATAGATAAAGTTCTGCTAGACAGTGCTTGTTAGATGATTTAAGAGCTACTGGGCCCAAGTACCCCAGAAACCAAGAATCTCACTACTGTTTTTATATCTCTGAGTAAATGGCCCCTTTCCCGCACATACACCAAATGCTATGTGTGTGCCCAGCTCTTAAAGGTACCAGTTCATTCAGCCTCTACAACTACACCATGAAGTTCAATCCCAACTTTACAAATAGGGAAACTGAGACACAGAGCAGTCAGTCGTTGCCCCCAGGTCCCTGTGATTTTATCCCCGACCAGTCAAAGAACTCCAGTTCACAACAACCACACATGGCTCTGGGTGTCCGAGTCCCATCTTCAGCCCTACAACCCACTATAATAGGGAGCAGGAGGGCAGCGAGGAAGGGGGCCCTCACACAGATCCAGGCCCAGCCCAGGAAGTGACACCTGCTGCTCCTCCCAGAGCCACAAGGGCCAGATAGGCCTCCCCTCTCTCCTCAAGGGGATTGAGGAGGGGCTCCAGGGTCTGAACTCACCAGACAGGGCAGCGGGTGGGGTTGAGGCCCCAGTAAGACAGGCCGTGCAGGGAGACAGCCACAAGGCCGTGCTACTTCCGTCAGCACCAAGCAGAGGCCCTTGTGTGTGAGGACAGGAAGCTCATCCCGCCCCGCCCACCACCCAACCGTCACCTTAAGTCCCCTCCCAGACCAGCACCCCTGGGGCCTGCCTGGAATCCCATGGGCCACAGGTGGGTAAACTGAGGGCCCTGACCTGGTGCCCCCAGTCTGGGGCAATTATTACTGAGCATAAAATGCATAACAATTGTGAAATAATAGCACCCATAAATTAAACACCAACCCTGTGCAAGCATGCCACATCTTGCCATCCAAGGTGGACCAATGACACCTGCTTCACAGAGGGCTAAACTGAGGCCCAGAGAGGGCAGTCTATATACCAAGGTTGCACAGTCAACATCAGCAATGCTGAGACTCAAACCCAGGGCATTTTCATGGACCTGAGGCAATAAATATTGCCTTTGTGGGCTCCTTTCTCCATCAACAAAAGAACATAAACCCTACTTTACAACCGCGCTGGCATGGACACAAATATATTAATGTTACATATGAAAATGTTTTCTTTGTCCAAAAGCTCATTTTTTTCCCCTTCTGAATTTAAAGGAAGTCAAAACATCATCATGGGCCACCGAAATATTGTGCCCCAGACACAGTAGCCACTGCATCTAATGGGCAAGTCAGCCTGACTTGAACCAGGTCTCCCCGCCTCTGCAGCACCTGGGCAAAGCCCAGAAAGGGACTTGCCCCATGTCACACATCAGGTTGCTGGCTGGCCTGGAAGGCCCCATCCTTGGGTTGCTATAAGTGGGGAACGGAGTCCTTCCCAAGGGGGTTCTGACACAAGCTCTGGGCACCACCTGGAGATGCATCCTGCCTCTTCAGCACCAATTTCCCAAAACCCGGACCTCTGAGGGGTTGTGAGTGTGTGAACAGGCCCAAGAGCAGATGAAACAGCACAGGATCCAAGTCAGCCAAGGAGGGTTCTGCTCTGCAGGTGGCAGGGTACCCAGAGTCCCTGACCTCTTACTGGGTGACCTTGGACAGTCCCCGACCTCTGAGTCCCCAGGATCCTGGGAAACAGGATCTGATGTTTTGCTCCCTGCTGGACTCCAGTTTGTACATAGCAGGGTCCACTTAGGGGCTTTTCTTTTTTCCTTTCTGGTAACCAAATATTCTGCCTGCCCGGCACCACGCTGCTTCAGTGATTGGCTCTGTCAGGCCTTTCCTCCCCTTTAGGCCCCGACAGCAGGGCTGGGACCAGGCGCATGACTGGCCTGCTTATCAAATGGCACCTGAAAGCTGTGTCTCATCTCACTCATCACCTCAGTAGGGAAACTGAGGAATGGGCCCATGTAACACAGCACCTGGGCTGCTGAGTGGGCATCAGAGCTCAGAAATTTTTCAGTCCTCCTCACTGCTTCCCTGGCTCTTTGTCACCTCATTTGGCAAACACCCATTGAGCACCAAATGTATATGTGACTGCTAGGCTCTAGAGACATAGGAGACAACACCCTGGCAGACTCCCTTTGTTCGCCCCTCTCCCAGTCAGCTGTGACCCTATTTATGATCATTACTATCACAATTAGTATTATAATGATCATGTCTGCTTTTATAGCATTCCCAGCCTCCCACGGTCTTCTCTGATCTTCTGAGAGAGGGATACAGTCCATTCCACAAAAGGAAACACCAAGGCACAGAGGGCAAAGCCATGCACACATGGGGGAAGCTACATTTGAACCTGGGGGTATCTGACTCCCGACCCAGGGTTCAACCTACACACACTCTCAAGACAGAGTTCCAAGGGACAGGTGATGGGCTGCCCTGGCGCCTCTCCCACCTCCTGCCCAGGACCCCGCCCAAGAACTGGCTCGCCCCTGGCGTGGGTGATGGTATGTGGGTCAGGGTGTGCCCTGGGCAGCCCCACCGGTGAGACCAGGGTGTCAGAGCCCCTGTTCTTACAACTGCAGCTTGATAACATGTTTTACTATTGGCCCTTCCAGCAATGCCTACGTGTGACCATCAACCCATTTTGCAGTGCGGTAAACTAAGGCTCAGAGACCACCAAGGCATGTGGGGTTGTCTCTAAACTCATTGCTCTCTCATCCCCAAACCCCCAACATCTTAAGCAAGAGGGTGGACTCACAATCTGGCAAATGATGAGGTGAATGGGCTTCAGAGCTGTAGAATACAGGCTCCAAAGCCCCCAACCCCATTTCAAAGCAGGGAAACCGAGGCTCAGGGATTACGGTCACCTGCCAAGGTCACTGGTGAGGCAGGTCCTTTTGAAGTCACCTTATGGTCCTCACTGCGGCTGGGGCAGGCAACTTCCAAGATCTGAGGCAGATGGAGGGGCTGCCCACCCTCAAGCCTCCTCCGCACCCCACTCACAGTCAGCCTCCAGCAAGATCTTAATTTACCTCAATTTATTTTAATCTGGGAACAGATGCTCACTGCCCACCCCCCACTGAGGAAGGGATCATCCCCAAATCAGATCTCCAGGCCCTTTCAGACCTACCTGGCTGGCCCGTCTTGGCCAGGCAACAGACCCTTGCCCAAACTGACCCTTTCCCCAGAATGCCAACCTTGGGGTCCTGGCAGAGGATGCCAGTGAAACGCCCTCACTCCAGCCTTGTAGGGAACTGGAATAGGACCATTTAGAGGAGGAGTAAGGGGATCCCCAGCTCCTCAGTCAGGCCTAGATCAGGGTTTACAGCCTAGAAAAAGGGAAGGGGGCTTCTCATCTCTGTCCCCAGGGTAGCAGGCCAGGGATGGGAAAGGAAAATTGGGATAATCACCACTTCGGCTGGTTCTCTGGACCCCAGGATGGAGTGGGAGCGACGCCCCTATCTCTGCATCCCCGAACCCAGATCCAGGCTTAGAATAAAGGGATTTGGGGAGGGGTCTCGCGTCGTAACCGCCTCTCTGTAAGCCTGATTCTAGGGCAGGAGACCGGGGATTTGGAATGGGATCCCTATCTCCCTCCACTGACCCGCGAAGATCAAGGGGTGGGGGTAACCGAGAAGCCCACCGCGCAGCCCCCCACCCCGTTCTCCATCCCTCACGCCCCGCCGTGCCTTTGCTCCAGCGGGCTGCCAGGGCTGCTGGGAGCGGTGGAGCTGCGCGGGCCGGAGGGTTTGGGGGCCCCGGGGACGGCACTCACCTCCAGAGCTCGGGCCGAGCCCCGCGCCCGCCGCCACCTGCGGCTCGGTCGCTGACACCCGAGCCCGCCCCGCCCCGTCCCGCCCCTCCCTCCGCGGCTGCGGCGCCGCCGCCCGCTGGCTCCACCCCCGGGGCGTGACCAGGGGAATCCCCACCCCCGCTACAGCACCGGGTGGCTGGGGCGGGCTCTGAGTTCGCGCCGCCCGCCATTGGGCCATTTAGGCGGCCAGCTCCACCAGCCCAGTGCGCTGATTGGCTAAACTGGAGAAGAGGCTCTTTTTTTTTTTTAAAATTTCTCCCCTTTGCACCACCCTAAAATCATTTGTATAATTTAAAGCGGCAGGAGCCAATTGCTCCACTAGATCCTGGTGGGAGCCTTCGAGGGGTGACCACAGTTTCCTGAGCCCCCAGTGTATGCAAGGCACTGAGCAGGGCTCGTTTGATGTCCCCCACAAACCTGTGAATGGAAGAGTACTAATCCTTATTTTTACAAATGGGGAAACTGAGACTCAGAGGTAGAGCCACAAAGTAGGGAACCTTATGAGGGCAGCTTCAGGATCTGGCCCCAGGCCAAGGAGAACCGTCCTCCAAGAAGTTTGTCATATCACCAATCTTTAAAGCCTCCATCCCCCTCATCTGGGTCCTCATAAGATGAACCGTTTGCAGTGCCTGCTGGTGCCCCATTCAGCCCTCCACTGGGACACTTGACTGGGATCCCTGTCCATAAGCTTGTTTCACCTGGACCTTCCAGCTCTGTAAGGGAGCCTCAGAAGGAGGCAGTCAGGGTGTCCCTGAGAATCTTCTCTTCTCGTCATCATCCATGCTTGGTCCTGCTGCCCCTGTGTCTCTGAAACAGCCCCAATTTACCCATTTTCCTGTGCGCTGGGTGGCTCAGGTCCAGGCCCAGCTATCTGCAGCCTGGTTGCTGCCTGGGCCTCCTTCTTATTCCCTCTACCCAGATCATCTGTCCCCATGACAGCAATAGTGTTTTGTAAAGTAAACTTTTTATTTTAGAGCAGTCTTCAATTTACAGGATTATTGTGAAGATAGTGTATACAGAGAACGAACGTGGGGTACATTTCCGTGTACCCCACCCCCACCCCCCCTTATACTGACATCTTACATCCCTGTAGCACGCTGGGCACAGCACTGTGAGCCAATACCGACACATCATTATTAATTGAAGCCCACATGTTATTAAGACAACTCCACTTCCCCTAATGTCCCTTTTGTCCCAGCACCTCAGTTCCCATTTGCTGTCAGGTCCCTCAGGTCCCTCTGGGCTGAGATATTTTCTCACTTTTTGGTTTTGACAACCTAACAACTTTGAGATCTATTAAGGGGTTTGTGGGATGTCCTCAGTCAGGGTTTGCCTGGTGTTTTACTTGTAGTTGGATTTGGGGAATGGGCTTGGGGGGCCACAGAGGTGAGGTGCGCTCTCACCACAGTGTGTCCATCATTGTGATTGCCATTGATGGGGCCTTGGTACCTGGCTGGGGGTGTCTGTCAGGTGTCTCTATCGTAAAGTGACTCCCCCCATTTCTCTGCTCCGACCTTTGGAAGGAAGTCCCCGTGCATAGACCCTGAGGGTGGGGGTCCCTCTCCTCCCCGTCCCCATGGCGGAGCATCTGCACAAATTATTTGGAATTCTTCTGCCTGAAGATTTATTTTTGTCCTTCATTTATTATCTTTATTTATACTTTATTGATTTTGTTGCTGAAATTGTACTAGCTTTGGCTTCTGGAAGCTGGTTCACTGGACGTCATGTCCCTTGGACATGTCCCCATTGCATCTGGGGTTTTTTTAGTTTGTTTTATTACTTCCTTACTTTGTCACTACGATATGCTCCAGACTCATCTGGTATATCTCCTGTCCTAGTCCTTGAGTAGGGCTTTTTTCCCCAAGTTATAACCCTAGTGGCTTTCCTTAGAGAATCCTCCTAGAAACCGAGGTCTGGGCAGTAGGTATGCTGGTGCTGCCCAGGTGCTGTTGCTTCTAAGGACAAGGACACATATATGATTATACGCATATCTATAAATATTGATATTTCCATATGTAGCTCTTTTGTCCTACATTGAACGGTATCTATATTAAGTTAAATATGAGCTCATGCAGATGTCTCTGCATCTAATCCATTACCAAATTGAATCCTTCCAGTCTCCTTCCTCCCCTTGCCTATCTGCAATCTTCCTTTCCAACTGCGAGAAACCTGGCTCCCACCACCTGCCCTGCATTTGCTTGTTCTATTCCTGTGTACACAGCTTCAGAAGTTCACCTGTGCTCATAGAGGGTTTCCAAACACCATCACCTTCCTCCCCAGCTCCAAACCCTCTGATAACTGCCCAACAACGTCATTAAAGACCCGGCTGGATCCCTGAAGCCCTCAGTGCCTGTACAGTCTGGCCTGGCTCACATATCAGTCCTCACCTCTTCTGCCACCTGGCTGCGTCTAGCAGAATCGTTCCCACTTTCATGCTCTTTGTCCAGTGCCACATCTGACTGATAACTTCTCTACCTCTAACTCTCAGTTGCTATGTAGTTGCCTTTCTCCCCCATCCAGCCTTTCTTCCACATCAGTGCTGACCCTCCAGGGTTGGGGTGGTGTTTTGAGGGTCCTGACACCACTCACACTGTCCAAGAAGGATCTGAACTATGTTGATATTTCCCATACATGCCTCTCTGAGGGCAAGGGCGGGAGGGGGATGGTTCCTAGTTTACAGGTGAGGGGGTGGGGAGGGAGGCATCAAAGTCATGTCAGAGTCACTTGACCCAGGTGCTCTGGTGTCAAAGCTTTCATCTGCCCTGACCTCACATCCCAAAAGATGACATAGGGAAGGGAGGACAAATGCAGAACTAGCTGGCCAGTTCATATTCTGAGGCACCTGGAGGTTCAGGTAACTTCTTATTTCTGAGATGAGGGAGCAGAGAAGTAACATTCCCAAGGTCAACCAGCAGTCCTGCCAAGCTAGGACTCAACCAACATTTTTTGAGCACCTACTATGTACAGGGCGGTAAAGAATCAGCTGTGTGTAGGTTTTGGGGGTGCACACTCTGTCTTCTCCCAGCAGCAGCAGCCTTGCTGCCTGCTGTCCGCAGGCAGTGGGGAGAAGAGATAAAACTCAGAGAGTCTGGAAGGGTTAGGAGTTAAAAAAAAAAAAAAAGGTGACATCTTGGTAGGCAGTGTGGCATTTAAAACAGAGTGCGCCTGGAAGAACCAGAGGAGGGGCAGAGGACCAAGAGTAGGGAGGGCTTTCTGGAGAAACCATAGTAGATGCAGCTGGGAAAGACTAGCAGGTATTGCCTGCCTTTCCTGGTAGGCCACATATCCATCCCCATCATCGCTTTCCAAGAGCCCACGTCTTCCCAGAAAAGAGTCCTGGCTGGTCATGCTCCACGCTCCACCGGGAAAGGAGGCCTCCCGCCCCAGCCGGCACCGCGCATCAGCCTCCCCCAACTCCACCTCCCAGACCTGGGCAACCCTAGGCTGCCTCCCTTCCCTGGAACGGGAAGTCCCCGACGGCTCTCTGCCGGGTATCTGAGCAGCTGCAGAGCCAGTCACTGCCCCAGGTTCCCAGTCTCCTCTCGGTTCCTCTAAACACAGTCTGCCTCCGTGGTCCCTCAGGAGGAGCAGAAATGAGCTCCCGCTCCCAACGTGGCTTAATCTTTGTATCCCATGATGCGTTCTGTATCCCCGGATCCCCGGATCCTCGGGTGCCTCCTTCATCGCCTGAGAGCATCATCCACTGTTTTGAGTGGACGCCAAGAGATGAATGATCTAAGGGACAGGCCCCTGTGGTTCAAAGGCTGGAGCTGATTTGATATTGAAGCAATACGAGAAATGGGGTGGGAGGGAGAGGGCAGGCTCAAGGTGAGTATGGAGGGGAGGAGTTACAGGTCAAGGTCACAAAGGAGGATCCCGAGCCTGCGGCAGGGCCAGGGCCCCCAGGTGCCTTGGCAGCAGCCAGGGATATTTTTAGTGCAAGCTCAGCTGAGGCCGAACCAGACAGCTGTCTGAAGGGATTGGGGGAGAGGGAGGGAGGAAGAAAGAAAGAGAAAGGGAAAGGGGGGCAGAGAAGGATGGGGGAGAGGGGGGAAGTCGAGAAAGTGTGGCAAGCCAGTCCCCAAAAGTTCCAGCTCTGGATGGGAAAGTCAGAGACTATCACCCTTAGGCAGGATTGGCAAGTCACAGCCCTAGGGCAAAGTGCCACCTTTGTCTGTTTGTGTAAATGAAGTTTACTGTGGGGTTGAGTGGACTGAACGGAAACTGTATGGCCAACAATGCCAAAAGTGGTTTACTATTTGCTCTTTGCAGAAACAGCTTGCCCACCACAGCCAGGACAAACTCTCTTTGGGGGAAGATTTGTCAGTAGTGATTGATTTTCACCACTAATTTTGATTCTCCTTGTTCTCCTCCTTCCAGAGGAGGTCCCTGCTTAGAATAGATTCACTTAAGAATTTTCAAATTTATCATGGTATGGAAGTAATAAGCATTCAGTAGGAAGCATGAGTGCAGTGTGATCCTCTTAGGATTGGGCTGCAGCAATGACTCCAGTCAATCCTGTGACCACCAGGGTAAGGGTGAAGGAACAGCTGATACTCCACTGTGTGCAATCACCACGAGATATTCCACATTAGTATAAAATGAATTGTGTGCTAGACAATTTTGCCCAACTGGAGGCTAACCATAACCCCACCATAAGTTGAGGCAGATTTGGTTTGTACAGGGGAGTGTCGTGTGATTTGCTTTGGTCAGTGACCTAAGTGGCAGTGGTACCTGATTCTTAGTGTCTCCCCCTCCTCATATCTCTCACCACGTCTGGGTGGTGGGAGCTGTGTGATGCTGGGCTGCTGAGTGAGGGTGATGAAAAAGAGCAACATCAAAATCTGAAGCAAGGAAAGATGCACCAAATATTGAGGGCCAAAGCCCAGGCTCAATGTGGAGTTCATTCTAGGAAGCTAAGGGTGGATCAATATAAGAAAACCTATCAATAACTGAAAAAAAAAATAAGAGGGGGGACAATTCTATGATCCCCTCCAGTGGCTCTTAACTTTGAGACTGTGTTATTAAGTGCACACGTTTGGAATATCAATATGGCCTTATCAGCTTAAAAATTATTTTTAGTACTTACCAAGTTTATCTTTGCCTTTCTGTTCAATTTTCAGCATCTTTATGTTTAGACGTTTAAGTAGCATAAAACTTCACTTTTCAAAAATACAGTCCAACCATCTTTCATCTTTTAAATGGAGCTGGGTTGGTTTTTTTTTTTTTCTGGTTAATTTACATTTATTACATTTATTTATGCATTTCTATTATTTGGGGTGATTTGTGTCACCTTCCCTTTGGAAGAACTATTTCGGATTACTTCTTTTTCACTCTAATCCTCCTTCCTCTTTAGTAGTTGGGAAGTGATAGTCTAGTTCTATTCTCCTCATCTTTACTATGACAAATTTTTAATATCATTCTCTGCTCACCCAAATAATGTTCTCCTCCCATCAAACAATACAAGGATTTTAAGCTTTCTTACTCCATCACCTCTTCCTTCATGTTGTTGTTTAAATTTAGTTTGTAATACTACACATTAGACATTACAATTCTTGTTAACTAAGATGATGATTCTTTAGCACTCACATATTTTCTACTTTTTTGCTCACCATTTCTTTCTACTTCACTGTTCTAGCTAGGTCACTTTCTGAAAAATTGCCTCAGAATTTTGATCAGAACGAGATTTCATTTCTCACATCCTCCAGAGATATTTCTTGTTGTGTGATGGTTTCCAGGTTGTTAAATCCTGGGATGCTAAATGGCTTTTCACCAACATGGACTGCATACATGAAGGTAGTCCCAGCACTGTGCCATCGAGCCTAGGTGTGTAGGGGCTGTTGCATCTAGGTTTGGGTAATTATACTCTATGACACACAACAACAAAATTCCCTAATGGTGCGTTTCTCAGAATGTCAAGAGAGGTGACTGTTTTCCCTCTGTCCCTTAAAGAGGATCCCCACTGTGTCCTGGGTTCCCTGTTGTGGGCTGGGGGATTGGCTCTCTAGCGGTCATTTTTGCTTTGCTTGTCAACTTTGTTTTTCTGCACTTTCATTCATGTCTTTTTAAATATCTTGTTTGGGGAAATTCTGAAAATATTGATGTGTTTAGTGAATTCTGGAAATTTCTGTCATTACCCTCCTTCAGAGTTGCTTCTGTTCTCTCAATGCCCCTTTTCTTTTCTCATGTTTGGGAAACTTCCTCAGTCCCATCTTCCAGTTCACCAGATTTCTCTTCAACCACCTCAAATCCATGGTCAGCCCCATCCAGTGTTTGAAATCTCAGTGATTCACTTCTATTTGGTTCTTCTGCAAATATCACTACCTTTTGCTTTGTTCACATTTCAGAGTTAAACATACCAATGCTGGGTCTGATGATCCCAAAGTTGGAAGTACTGGCCACCATCATTTCTGTTGGTTCCCACTCATGACAGGTTCTGAGTTTTGATGCTAGCTCATACTGGGATGTGATTGGGAAAATTCTTAAAGGCTGGAGGGATGAAGGTTCTTCCAGCAGACCCCCAGTGGAGGCTGGCAGATGCCCAAATAATGTCAGGGTTGTACACTCACATGAGGTCACAAGTCATGGGACTTGATTTCACCACCCCTTCTCTTCCCCCAACTCCAAACTGCAAGGTTGGAGACATCCAAGTTTCCTTTCCATCCTGAAAACTAATTCTGATTCTAAAGCCACCCTTTGAGGTCTTATCAGACCCACCATCTGAGGGTCCAAGAAAACAGAAAACCAAAGCTGCCTTGTCCAACTAAATGCAGTACTTCCAGTTGTTTTTATTGGGGGGTGGGGGGAGTGGTGCAGCTTGGTTTCACTATCTCGTCAGAAGCAGAAGCTGTATCACTTCTTCTGCAGGTGTCTGGGCCCCTCTGTGGAGACCTGACACCTCCAACAGGAATGAGCATGGGAAAATAGAAGGGCATTGATGAAGGAAAAAAAAAATAGCGGAAAAAACCATTTAATGTGCTATTTGGACACCCAAAGCTACACCAATGAAAACAGCATGGAAAAGAAGTCAGCCCTGGGTTAGAGCACATTCAGAGGTCAACACAGACTATCTCATTTTGGTGAGGAGGGCTTGTGGGATAGTCACTCAGCCCTCTGGGGTGGGATAGCCCTATTTCCCTTCACCCCCAAATAAATCCTAGATGGTAAAAAAGATAAAAGGAACTTATAAACAATTTGTTTTTTGGGAGAATTTGTGTCAACTACAGGAAAGGTCTCCCAAAGCACCAAGAGAGATTTAATGATTATGGTTTGAAAACCATAAATATACGAATGGCTTTGCTATAAACGTTTTAAACAAAACTGAAATGTAAGTTTGGAAAACATTTACAACACAAAAGTTTATTATGGTTAAGATGGTAAATTTTATTTTCTGTTTCTTGCCACAATTAAATTTTTTTAAAGTTTTTATCCCTATTGAAAAAAAATAATGACACACGAATGAAAAAAGACAAACATCTTATTAGTTAAATAAAGTTAAACAAAGAAAACCTCCCTGGTTAGGAAAGAAAGGAGAAGATGAGACACAGAACTGACAGTTTAGGCAAAATGAAAATCAGGGGGATGCAGCCTTGTGTATGAAATGACCCATCTGGAGCCCTGGACTAGCTGACCATGGGAGGGCAAGGAACATAACCTGCCCTGCCTGGCAGCAGGAGTGGCCAGTGCTGACTTTGTGTTTAGTCAACTTGGCAAGACCCAGGACTTCCTTCGCTGAAAGTTTCCCTGGAAGTGGAGGGTGGAGATGGTGACGGGAGGTGGTTGCAGTCTGATCCAGATCCCAGGGCCTCTGAAGCCCTGCCTGCCACTGCACCCCCGCCTGGCGGCCATGTGTGCCTTGAGATGGTGACCAGGTACCAGCTCCCTCGCATCAGTGTTCTCATGGCTCCTGTGTCCTCACGGACTCCCATAGGATCACCCAGTGTCCATCTTCTCATTCTGACAACCTGGACCTCAGAGATAGGTCCCAACAACATTTCTCATGAAAACACAAGCGATTGTTTAGATGACTCCCATAGGAAGTTGCCAGGTGCTGAAACCAGACCTTTGTAGAGATCTTCATGCTTGCTGCTGGCCTGCAACTCTGACCCCCAGTTTTATGTATTCCCCACGAATTCAAAATTTCTATGTGAATGTCCTGATCCCAAGGTAATAGTGTCTGGATGTGGGGACTTTGGAAGGCTCATGATCGAGGTTCCCCATGATGGGATTAGCACTCTTGTAAGGGCTCCAGAGAACTTGTCTGAACTAGTGCTCCTCCCTATGGTCATGTTAGGACATAGGGTGAGGCTGTCACCTGCAAGTTAGGAAGAGAATTCCTGACCAGAATCTAACTCTGGCACCTTGATCTTAGATTCCCCTGCTCCCAGAAATGTGAGAAAGGAATGTACTATTTAAGCACCCCCGCCCCCAACCTGTATACAGTTGTCCCCCTTAGCCTCAGAGGATCTGTTCCAAGATCCCCAGCGGAGCGTGAAACCATGGAGTCTGACACCCTACATGTACTGTTTGTTCCTACACACAAATACTAACAGCAGTTTAACGTACAAATCAGGCACATTAAGAGATTAAAAACAGGACCTCCCTGGTGGTGCAATGGGTTAAGTCTCAGCACTATGAACCTGTCCACAGCCACTGCAGCACGAGTTCGATCCCCGGCCAGGGAGCTTCCCACATGGTGCAGATCTCTCCTGCCTCACCCACTGATCCCCTCAGCAGTGTACTTTAGTAGAACTGCCTGTTCTTCTCCCCACTCTGTCTCTAGTGAGTCCTCTCACCACCCCACACCTCTGGCCTACACCCCAGATCTTGTATGCATAAACAAATAAATATTTTTTTTAAAAAAAAGAGATTAAAAACAAGAACAATTTTAACAATACAATGTATATCGTGCAGTAAAATTTTTTTTTTTTTTTTTTTAAAGATTTATTTTTTATTTATACATACAAGCTGGGGTACATGCCAGAGGCGTGGGGCAGCGAGAGAGTTCACCAGAGATGGAGCGGGTAGCAGAACAGGCAGATCAGAAATACACTGCTGAGGGGAGCAGCGGGCGAGGCAGGAGAGGTCTGCCGCGCCCGTGCAGTAAAATTTGAGGGAATGCGGTGTGTCAAAATATCTTATTGTATGAAGTATTTTTGGACCATGGTTGACTGTGGCTAACTGAAACCTTAGAAGATGGGAGACACGTGTACTCTGACAGCAGCTTAAACACACGTGGACATGGACTGAGATGCAGAGGAGCCTGTACCATGGAACCCCACGCAGCCAGCCACATAGTGATCTGGTCAGCCACAGGAAGAGAGCAGTGTGCTGACGCACAGAGGTTACACCACACTGTGCTGAGTGTCCCGGGGCCATCATCACAAAGGGTCACATATTGGGGATAACAAACAGGACTTTATTCTCTCCCGGTCCTGGACACTGGGAATCTGAAATCCACGTGTGGGCAGGGCTGATGCCTTCTGAAGGCTCAGGGGAAGGATCTTTCCTGACTCTTCCAGCTTCCACTGTCTCCAAGTGTCCTTTGCTTGTGGCCAAAGCACTCCACTCTCTGCCTCGGGCTTCAGTGCCTTCTCTTATCTCCTCTTCTGTCTCTGAGGACACTTGTCATTGGATTTAGGGCTACCCAGGATGACCTTATCTCAAGATCCTTCATTTAATCACATCCACAGAGAGTCTTTTTCCATACGTGGGGATACTCACATGTATCGGGGTTCAGACTAAGGTCTTTGGAGTGGTTAGTCAACCCATCTTGATGGCACCTTGTCTAATATTCTATCTAGGTATTTCTACCTTGGTGCAGAGGCAGGGGAGGGGGGCCCTCTGAAGCCCTTCCTGCAGCACGTGCCTCTCCTGCAACGAGCGCCAACCGTTTCTGAAATGGAGGTTCACCTGTTTAATGTCTCTGCTTTGGAGCAGAGACTGGGCTCACAGCTCACCTCAGCACTGACTGGTTTGTGTGGTAGGGGCCCTGCAGTTGACTTTGGGGAGGGGGGTGCCACCTTCTCTGTCTGTAAAATGGCCCCTAATGGTCACTGGGTTGGACTGGAAGGTGGTGGACAGCATGGTCATTACTCGAGAGGTATACTCACCCCTGGGGGCCACCAGCAAGTCTACAGAATGTCCCCTGGGACTGAAGGCCCAATGGCCAACAGACTTAGTCCCAAACTAAATCTCCCATGGGTACGAGGAAGTGAGGCCATTGCCAACTGAAGTACCTGGTTTATTTCTGATGTAGGAGAATCTCAGAGCAGTGGCAGGTTCTGGCGGTAGGGAGGGGCTAGAACTCCACCTTGCATGCAGGGAAGGCCTCATCCTGCATAGACACAGTGCTGTTGCTGCCCAGCACTGTGATGCCCAGAGCCTGGTGCCGGGCATGCGTCTCCTCATACCACTCATGCATCGCCACTGAATCGAAGGTAGGAATCAGGGTGACCTGTGGGAAGACCAGTGAACCAATGTTGAGTGAAGCAGCCTCCCAGACCATTCCCCACTGTCCTTGTGCATCACCTGATGCTTACAGTCAGACCAGCCTTCAAGTACCTTCTCTTCTCCACAGCACCCAAAGGACCCTCACAACACAGTTCATCACAGCTCTGTGAGTCCCTGACTTCCTGTTGACCCTCTGCCTCCATCTCCCCTCTTACCTTGTTCTGATCTCCCTCTTTTTCCTTGGTTAGTCAAGTTGGCGCCCACCTCCATGCGTTTGCCCATGCTGTGCCTTCCACCTGGGACTCTGCTCTGTAAGCTGTGTGAGAGCAGGGGTTGCCCCTGCTCATACAAGGCCGGTGTCAGTGCCCACACACAATATGTGGGTGCCGGGTATCTGGAAGTTTCCCTGTCTACAAAGATTTGGCTCAACGTTTAAGGCTCTACTTCTGCCTCATGGCTTTGAGCAACCACAGCCTCTGCATAAATTCTCAACTTTCTTAGCTGCACAGACACCACTTATCCCTTGGCTAATTTTCATGACACCAAAGTAGTTAAGAGTCAGGGAGTCAAACCAGCTCTCTCAATCTCCAGGTTTGCTGCAGATGGATAAGGACATGGACATGATGTGAATATGAATAAGGTCCTGAGAGCTGGGAGGGACTCCTCAGTTTGTTCTCATTGTCCTGTTGCCTTGGAAACAATCTACTTCCTTCTCTGTGTCTTGGGTGAAGGTGGCACTGACCTGACAGGACTGTGCAGGGTTAACAGGAAGACATCAGAAGGTACCTCACCCCATGCTCCCTGCCAGGAGCTTGGGCAACATCATAATGACATTTAGTGTTGTCAGGATTGCCTGAGGCCGAAGGCAGCTACACACCTGGAGGTCACGGTCCCACTGCTGCTTGCCAGCCAGCAGTGCATCCAACACCGACCGCATGCCCTCCTCCTTGCACTGGTCCTGGCCGCTGATGACGTAGCAGAGGGCACGCACACGCCGGAAGAACTCCTCATCCAGCAGGCGCGTGCTGCTCCCACTAGGCAGGTAGGCCAGGTCAAGGTAGACAGGAGAGCCAGGTGGAGCTGCTGACCCTCCTGGCCGGCTGCTGTTTGCCCCTGCAAGCAAGAAGAACAGGGTCAGTCATGAGTTCCTGAGACCAGAAAGGGGCCAAGACCCAGGGCCCAGGGCAAGGCTCCCAGCACCACTGGCATCTCTCCACACAGCACCACCCTGGCAGGGGAGTCATCGCAGCGAACTCTGCAAACACCCAAGGCTGCCCCCTCAGTGCCTGGAGCCTCCCTGGCCAGTGCCTGAGCACAGACAACTCTAGAGTCCGAGGGTGTGGGCAACTAGGGAGGACTTCCAGAAAGGGGTTTTGTGTTTTTTTTTTTATTTTATTTTATTTTTTTAAAGATTTTTTATTTATTTTATTTATACATACAAGCTGGGGTACAGGCCAGAGGCGTGGGGCGGCGAGAGGATCCACCAGAGACAGAGTGGGGAGCAGAACAGGCAGATCAGAAATACACTGCTGAGGGGAGCAGCGGGCGAGGCAGGAGAGGTCTGCCGCACCACGTGGGATTCTCCCCGGCCGGGTGTCGAACTCGCGTCGCTGCTGTCAACAGCTCCACAGCTCAGCGCACAACCGCTGTGCCACTGGAGAGGCCCGGAAAGGGGGTTTTTAGAAGCTTGAGCTCCCACAGCAGCCAGAACCTGGAATGCTCGCTGCTTCTGCAGCCTCAAATTGCTCAATTACTCACGAGACACTGATCACACCCTCCTGGGCCACCAGGCTCTAAGGACATGGTGGTGACCAAGACAGACAAAAACCCTGCCCCCAACAGTGATAGGGACCCAGAGGGAGTATGGGAGGAAGAAAGCTGCAAAGGGAGACTCAGGATATGGCAGCCAGGATAGAGACAGAGTGAACCCAGAGTGTAAGGGGGCACAGCAGCCACCCCTGGGCACAGGGGCTCCGGACCAACTGACCACAGCAGGGTGTTGGGCATGCAAAGTCTGCTCCACACTTCCAAGCCTACAACCATAAACACCGTCCAGCTCAGGGTGCGGGCCCACGGCACACCTGTGGTATCTGCACAATAATGAGACCCCAACTCTGGGCCAGCAGCGTCTCCCACTGCTAGCTAGGGATGGAGAAGGCAAGGGAAGGTCGTCACGGCTGTGGAAAGTGTGGGGAGGTCGGAGGCAGAGCCTAATGGCAACAAGAGATCGAGGGGGGTCCATGGGCAGGACAGTGGTCAAGCAGGAGCCATCAGCTGTGGCCTGGCAACTACTGCTTTTGTTAAGCTTTGCTGGAACACATGCACACTCGGGCGCTTACTGAGCTGCTTTTGCCCTACAGCAGCCGAGATGAATATGGCGCAGAGACAGCTGGCCCGCAAAGCTGAGAATGTTTACCCTTTAGGAATCTGGATTTATCTTAAAACACTAAAAATGGAAACACTCTTGGGCATCTATCATCAACTCAAAAAATTATGTGCTCTGCTATGTTTATTGCAGCATTATTTACAATAGCTAGATATGGAAACAACTAAGCGCCTATTGATAGAGAACTGGATCAAGGTGTGATATACCCACACCATGGAATACCATTCCGTCATAAGGAAAGATGAAATGTTGCCACTTAGAGCAAACTGGAATAGAAGGAGTTGGAGGGGATTATGTCTAGTAAAGCACGTCAAAACCACAAAGACAAATATTGGACTTTACAAAGAGGATCACACAAAGTAAAATACTGTTAAAAACCAGTAATGCTAATAAACAATATGAGGCTTCTGAAGTTAAGAGCAAAGGCACTAGGGAGAAAGGGTCAAAGGGGTATAAAAGAAGGTGGCAGGGAATAAAACCTTGTCATTTTTGATGAAAGATATGAATATAAACATCAACGTAGCTCAACTAATTCAAGTGGGATGAACTCTGACCGTCGCACTGAGATACATAATCAATCTGTTAAAAGACAGAGAGAATCTCTTGAGAAGGCTAAATTTATAAGTATAAATGCTTCTATTTTATTTAAGAGAAGAACTCAAATCAGCAATAAATTTACAACTTAGGGAACTAGAAAAAAACAGTTAAATTCAAATCTAGAAGGAAATAAATGATAGCAGAGATTTTAAACAGAAAATAGCAGAAGAAAATCAATCCAACCGAAAGCTGGTTCTTCTAATCTAAAAGGATTAACAAAATTGGCAAAGAAAAAAGCCCTCAAATTTGTAAAATCAGAAATGAAAATGGGGATACCACTACTGCCTCCATAGCAATAAAAAGTATCGAGTATTATGAACAACTGTACTCCGACAAATAGAAAAAATGCACAAATTCCTAGAAAAATAAAACCTACTAATACTGAAACACAAAGAAATAAAAAATTTTGAAAGAAATATAACTAGCAAGGAGACTGAGTCAATGACCAAACCCTTCTGGGCTTACTGATGAATTCTACCAAACACTTAAAGAAGAACTAATACCAATCCTCAAAATTTTCCGAAGAACTGGAGAGCAAGAAATGTTTTCTATGAGGCCAACATTGCCCTAAGGTCAGAGAAAGCCTCTATGAATAATGAAGTGCATACCAACATCTCCTAGAACATTGATGCAAAAATCAACAAAAATACCAACAGACCACATTTAGCAGTATAGTAAAATGTTAACACACCACGACCATGTGGGATTTATTTCTGGGACGCAGGGATGGTTCAACAAACGAAAACTGGGCAATATCACACACCGTATTGACAGAACAAGGGAAAAGCCCATATGAGTGTTTCAATTGATACAGAAAGGCATTTGACAAAACTCAACTCTTATGATAAACACTCAACAAACCTGGAATAGAAGGAAACTACGTCAACAAAAGAAAAGCTATATATATGAAAAACCCATAGTTCACATAATACTTAATGGTCCAAGACTGAAAGCTTTTCCTCTAAGATCAGGAGCACTGCAATAATCCTGCTTTCACCTCTGTATTCAACGTGGGACTAGAAATCTTAACCAGAGCAATTAGGAGAGAAAAATATGTGAAAGCATATACACTAGAAAGGAAAATGTAAGATTATCTCTTTTACAAAATGTTATAGAAAACCCTGAAGACTCTATACACACACACACAAGAAATCTATTATAACTGATAGATGAATTCATCAAAGTACTAGTTTGTGGACCGAAACCAGTTGCATTTCTATATACTAATAATTAAAAAGTAAAAGAGGAAATTAAGAAAACTCCACTTATAATAACATCAAAAAGAATAAAATACTTAGGAATTATCTTTACCAGGGAGGCAAAATACTGTATTTGGAAACTACAAAACATTGCTGAAAGACATTAAAGACATCGGCTAAAGGAAAGACACCCCATGTTCATGAACTGGAAAACTTACCAATGTTAAGATATCAACACTACTAAAAAACATCTACAGATCAAAATCAAAATCCCAGTGATGTTTTTTCTGCAGAAACAGAAAAATTCACCCTAAAATGTATAATGGAATCTCAAGGGATCCCAAATAGCCTAGACAATCCTGAAAAAGAAGTACAAAGTAGGAGGATTCACACTTCCAAATTTCTAAATTTACTATAAAGCTCAGTAACAAGACAACATGTTCTGGCATAAAGACAGATATATAAATCAGTGGACTAGAGGCCAGAAATAAAGCATCCCACATATGGTCAAAAGATTTTTGACAAAGGCACTGAGATCATTAAATGGGGACAGTCTCTCCAACAAAAGGTGCTTAGAAAACTGAATCTCCACATGCAAAAAGATGAAACTGAACTCTTAATTGGCACCACATACAAAGATGAACACAACTGATCAAAGAGCTGGACCTATAAAACTCTTAGAAGGCAAGACAAAAGTTTCAGGACACTGATATCTTAGATATGACAACAAAAGCACAGGAAACAAAAGGAAAAACAGACAACATGGGCTTTATGAACTAAATACTTGGGAATCAAAAAACACTATCAACAGTATAAAAAGGGAGTCCAGAGAATGAGAGAAAATATCTCAGACATTTGTATCCTAGCAACTCAAGTGTGCACTGAAGGGGATGAGAAGCTAAACAAAAGATGGTTCATCCAAACATTGGAATATTATTCAGTCTTGAAAAATGAAAATTCTGACACAGGCTACAAAATAGATGAATATTGAGGACATTTTGCTGAGTGAAACAAGACAGAAACAAAAGGACAAAAACTGTGTCAAAAAAGGACAAAAACTTATGTCCTAGAGACAGAAAGTAGGATGGTTGGGTGCCAGGAACTGGAAGAGGGGCTAGGGAGTTTAATGGATAGAGTTTCAGTTTAGAAAGATGAAAAAGTTCTGGAGATGCAGGGTGGTGATGGATGCACAATGTGAGTGCACTTAATGCCACTGAACTGCATGCTTAAACATGGATAAGGCAGGAAGTTGTTTCCTATAGCTCACCATTAAAAAAAAATTTAAGCACTGTGGGACCAAGACTACCTTTCTCAGAAAACTGACAGGTGGCCCTTGGCTGATATGTGGGAACCTGCATTCCATCCTTCCCTAAACCCCAAGAACAGCTCACTCTACTAACTGTCCATAGATGTGGATTACATGGATCCCTGCTTTCCCCTTTCTGGGAGAGTGGAATCTGGTGGAGGGTGCTACATGACCAGTCCCCAATAGAAATCATGGGTGTTGAGTCTATTGGGTCCCCCTGGTGAACAGAACCTCACACAGGTCTTCATAACATATCCACAGGGGATGGAGTCAGCACTGTGGGACCCCATGAGGGAGGCAACAGGAAGCTTGTGTCTGTCCTTGTGCCTACCCTTTTGCTTATCTGCTCTGGGTCCTTTCGCTGTCAGTCTCGATTGTGACTCTAACTGTGCCCTCCTCTTGGTAAATCAGGGCGGTCTTAGGAACCCTGGGTATGGCTGAGGTCACACAACAAATAGGGCGCAGGAGCTGGTCAGTAACCTACTGCAGGTTCCCAGTCCCCAGGCACTTACCAGCTGGGCCTCGAGTAGCTGTCTTGGGGACTGAGGACTTCCTGGACAGGGGTGCCCGACCTCCCTTGTCACTGGGCTCGCTCCGGGCACTGAGGGGCCGACTGTTCCGGTCCCCACTTGCCAGTCCCTTGGTTTTGGCAGTGGTCGCTGGAGTGGCTTTGGAGGCAGTAGCCCCGGGGTTGGGGCGGACAAGGGACTTTCGGGTACGGCTGAGGCCCTCTGCCAGTCGGGCCTGCTTGGGGGGCAGCATCTCGGGGTCCACCATGCAGATGCTTGGTGGAGTGGGCAGAGGTGGGGGAAACTTGAGGGGCTCGGGTAGGGGGTCATGGCGAGGGACCCCGAAGCCCTCTGTGTCCTCATCTGAGTCCACAGTGCCAGGGGCGGCAGGCAGTGGGTCTGAGTCAGACAGGGTGGGCAAGGACTCGCTGACAGATGTGGGTGGTGTTTCCTCAGCCCCAGGAGCCCCTGCTCGTTCCTGGGACCGGGCACTACTGTCATTGGAGCTCCCAGGCGATGCAGGTGCTGGTGCCATGGACATAGCCTTGCGGTGCTCAAACTCACAGGGCGACACCAAGCACAGGTCCACATCGTGTGGGGAAGCTGAACGCCGAGCCCTGGGGCCCCGCAGTGGGAGGCTCAGCCCGGTCTCATTGGCAGTGGCAGGAGCTGGTGGCAGCACCTGCTCAAAAGAAACGGACAGGGACTCATCCACCTCTGTGGAGTGTGGAGAGCCCACCTCAGCAGGCAGTGATGGGGTAGTCACTGTGGGTGAGGCATCTGGCCCAGTTTCCCCACCCCGCAGGGGGCTCAGGGACATCCGCCCACTGCCCTCGGCTGGGCCCTGGTGGGCTTCCACAGGCGAGGGGGTACATGGCTCGGGAGTGTTGTTGATTAATGGCAGCTCCAGAGACTTCTCCTGCGAGCTGCCTGCATTCTCTCTGGCAAGGTTCAGGCCCACTTCCAGGCTATTCTCTTGACTGGGTGTGGCCACCAGTTGGGGGTCAGGGGTACTGTGGGTCTCTGTGGGAGGGCTGGTCTCTCTGCATTGGAAGCTTGGGGGTCCATTCTCTGCTGGTGGGACACCCAGGCTGGTGGTGGAAGGTGCTCTGCGAGACTTAGGGGCTGCCTGGGCACCTGCTTTCTTGACGTTGACTGCAGAAGATGCTGCCCGGCGCACTTCACGGGCTTGGGGTTGGGCCCGAGGAACACCAGGCTTAGGGTCCTTCTTCAGCTCCCGAGGGGGCCTAGCTTCTTTCTCAGCCCTTCGAGGGGCCTCAGCCCGTGGTGGTTCCTTCCGGACCACTCCAGAGCGCTCCTGGACAGGCCTGGCAGGTGCCTTTGTCCGGCTCTCTCTCCTCAAGCTGTCCCTGGAGCCCACACTTTCCTTGCTCTCAGCACGCCGAGGTCCTGCCAGGTCTTGGGGTGTCACCACAGGCTCCTTCAAGAAGCCCAAGTGCTGCAAGCGCACCAGGCCATCCAAGAGGCGGGCGGGTGGTGTGCAGCCAGGAAATAGCACACGCACCACCTTCTCTGCGATGCCAGCAGGGTGCCACACCAGTAGGGCGCACACAGAGGCCAGAGAACGGTCAGCTCCAGCTGTGGGTGGGTGCAGCACGTACATGTCCAATCGGCCCACACCCATCTTCTGGAAAAGCACAGTAGGCTCGGCTGGCAGAGGTCCGCGGCTCAAGGGCAGGGGCGTGAGGCCCAGGCGAGTCAGGAGACTCAGAGCCAGCTCTGCCTCATCCTCACCGCATACCAGGCGTGAAGCCGCCACACGGGCATTGAGAAACACCACCCCCAGGGTAGGGGAGATGAGTCTGCGCAGACGGTCATCCCCAGAGCCCCCACCAGCTGCTGCCTCCTCACGTTCAGCCAGTTTGCGCCGCAGGAGGCTGTTGAGGCCAGGGAGGCTGTCAGCGCCTGCATGGGTCACTAGCACGGCATCCACCCGGTCCAGGTGCCGCACCAGCTTCCAGAAGCTTGACTTGGGATTTGAGCCACCATTAACCAGCACAGTGAAGCCATTGACGGCAAAGAAGGCAGCATCACCGAGACCCCCAGGGAAGATGTAGCAGCAGGGCCGAGCGAGCCTGAGGAAGCCCACAGAAGCTGGTGGCTCAAGCAGTTCAAAGGGAGATGGCGGTTCCAATGACTCAGCCACGTACTCTAGGAACTCGCGCAAGCCCTCAGAGGCTGGCAGCTGCCCCGGTGGGTTTAGTTGCAGCTGCAGCACCCCTTGGAGACCCAGCACTTCAGGAGCCAGATGGGCCCAGTCCCCGAAGGTTGGACAGATGATGGTGAGCTTGGATGGCTCTGTAGGAGGTGATGCTGAGGCCAGCAGATCCTGGATCTGTAGAGGGGCAGGGAAAGTTTAAGGGGCTACCCTGTGCCAGACAACACCCAGACCCTGCAGAAAACTAGGCAGACACCCCATCCTGCCTCTTGGAGTTGGGAGGGTCGCTTGCCAGCTCTCATCACCCCCATGACAAAACCCAGGCCTCCCCAGGAAGGCTTCACCTGCTGTCCCTCTCCTCAACCCTTCCCTGCCTCTGGGCCTTTGCACTTACTCCCCACGACAGACCCCACGCCCCACCTCTGTGCTGGCTTTAGTCAACATCACTACACTACCACATCACTCACAGTATGGAAGTGAAGTTGGCAGCATTTTCTGCTCTCTTGTCCCCCTACCCCCACCCCTCCAGCTCTGTCCCAGATGGGATCAGGAATCTGGGCACCACTAGAAGCTTCCAGGACATCCACTGACCTTGGACACAGTCTCACACCATTTATTGTAATAGGCAGTGTGACTGGACTCTGAGAACAGGGGGTACATGTGCTGCCACCACTGTCCACAGAGCAGGAGGGGATGAGGGGGTCAGGGGTACTCACCTCTTTGTCTCCCAGAACCTGGAGGAAGTGGTGGGACGAGAAGCCCCCTGTCTGGAGTAGCAGCTCCCCAGTGTCCTCCAGGCAGGGCCCAGCAAGTACCAGCAGCTTGTGAGGGGCAGGGTCCAACAGAAGGTTCCGGAGCTGGGGGTGGGAGGAAGAGTGTTAAAGGTACTGTTCTGTGTGGTGACATCACTAGAACCCCTCTTTGGGAAAGCCCCAAATCTGCCTGTTCTGGTCCCAACCCATGGCTAGGCCAATGTTCAACTCTTATAGAGGCTGGGAGGGCAGACTCTAGGCCTTCCGCTGGGCCCTATCATCCCCTGGCAAACTCCTGCTCATCCCACAATGCCCAACTTCAGTGCTCCCTCTTCCTGGAAACCCTCTACACATTTTCTGTGCTCCTACAAACCCTCTACACATTTTCTGTGCTCCTACAAGCCCAGGCCTAAAGCCATGCAGTGGGGAGGTATCCTCCAGACTGAGCCCCTTGAAGGAACAAATGGGAGCATTTTTTACCTGATGAATCAAGGGTCCCTAGAGGAGACAACAGTACCCCAGGGCTCACTGTACTCATCTTCCTGATGGGTACTAATTGGCAGAAGGTTTCAGATGCCCACAAGATCTAGTATTCAGAATTCAGTTCCGATTAACTACCATGCCCAGATGGATGAAAGCAAATAGCCAAGTCTTGCCTGCTCTCTTTCATCTTTGCTGTCCCACCCCTTCCTCCTAAATTCCAGCCTTTCCTGATCTCAATCCTTTCCCAGTAGAGAGTCAATTGAGGCTGGAATCATCAGGAGAAACTTCTTGGATATAGAGAAAAAGATTTCATGCAGCATGATGTCAGGGACAAGGAAGATCAGGATGGAATGGTGACCAGCCACCTCCCCTAGGGGCTGACCCCTGCCTACCTCATCACACAGGGATTTGTCTGATGGGTTCAAGAGGACCAAGGTCTCCAAGGTGTCTCCACGGTGGTGCAGGCTCCGCTGGCCTGTGAGGGAATCAGACCCTGTGAGTTTAGAACTGTCCCAGCATCAGACACTGCCTCCCTGTGTGGCCCCAGGCAGCCACAGGCTCCTGTAGACTTTCCTGGGAACTCCAGATAGAGGGTCACTCAGGATTAAGAGGCACATGGAAGAGCCACAGATCAGAATGAGGCAAGATCAACAAGCCATCTTGAAGGTCACACACTGGAAATGACAGTGATAAGGTCTCCGCTGCTTGTGGGGCCTACTCCCAACTGTTATCTCTGTGGGTATGCCATAATCACTCCACTTTAGAAACAAGGAGTCTGAGCCAATGAGGGCGCCCCACAAGAGGGCTCACATGGGACAGGCCCTGAGTCAGGACCAAGCAGATTTCTGAGGATCAGGAAGTAGTAGGTGGGGCCACATGTCTCATGGGCTTGGAGGGGGGATCCAAACCCTGGTCTGACCCCACAGCCCAGATGTGATCCAACATCATGCTTGTCAGTCTTTATTAGTCTTATCACACAGATACAGTCTCATTAGGGGGAAACCGAGGCACAGAGAGGGGAAGTGGCCAACAAGGTCACACAGAGCAGATGGGATTTCCAGCTCTTCATCCTGTTAGAAGCCAGGAAGCCACCAGGAGTCACTGGGACAATGAGGTGACAGACACTTCCTTCCCTGACCCAGTGGCTGGGAGGTGACTCAACATGCTGAGGCGGAGCGAGGGGGCGTGGGGGGCTGTAGTGAATACCCAGGCCACTCTCACTTGCTCTGCTCACCCTGGGTCACCCTTCCCTCCCCCTCAATCCTGGCGGAGCCACATTCTAGAGGGGGTGGTGGGGAGGAAGGCTAAGGTGGAACTGATCCCTCCTCCATCTGGCTTCTTCTCAGCTCACCTATTCAGAATCTACTGTATACCTGGTCCTATAAGGAAGTCACCACCTACAAGCCAGACACAGTCCCTGCCTATGGTGGGCCCATATTCCACCCTGGGCCCTCAATCTTCGCAGCACCTCTCTTTCCAAATTATCCTTCCCACTCCTGGGCCTCTGTATGACACAACACCTGACAGACCAGGCCCAGTTACTTCTCACTCAAAAGACTGCTGCTTGGAGGTGTCCCTGCCCCCTATACCTCAAATGCCTCATTTGTAAAAGGGGAACAAAAATCACTAGTTCCTGCATTGTGGGTTATTGAGGACTGAGGGCACTGACACTGGGTCAGTGCCTGCCACTGCCTGGTACTCAGCATTGGGGAGAATCTCAGCTACATTACTGAGGTTATTTATAACTGTGTCCCCCTATCTCCACGCCTGGCATTCAGAAACACTTGCCCAATGGACAGGTGGAAGAGAAGCAGCTAGGATACCTGGAGAGTCCAGTCTCACCTTTCACGATGCTGGAGAAGGTGGCTGAGTGCCGGGACACGAAGACCTTAAGTTGCTCATCCAGGCTACAGATGCCAGGGTCAATGTCCCAGGACCGAATGCCTGGTAAGGGGCAGGACGAGTGTGGGGTTAGCTGGGCTCCTTAGCTTCCAGAAGGTTTCGATAACTAGTATCTGGTGAGAGGGGTTATCCCAGTACCCTCTCCCTGACCTCCCACTGCATCAAGGGACCTAGAGCATCACCTATAATTTTAGAGAAGATTCAGGACATCAGCGAGAAAGCCCGTCTTCAACTGGTCAATGTCCCCTCCATCTTACCCCTTCCACTGGTTTCGCAGCTCCCTTGACTTTCCAGGCCCAGGCTACCCCTCAGGTGCGGCACCAGTCATTCTCACTGCCCAGAGGCCCTTTCTCCTGCCAGGTCCCTCTAACCCTCTGCATCTTCTAAGCCCTTCCAACACCATGGGAGTGCTTAAACCTGGTCTGTCCTCAGAACGGAGGTGTGTACTGCAATCCCTTTTTACAGGCCAAGAGAGGCACCTGTCATTCTGACACGGGTGCATAAACACACTCCAACTATGGTACGGGGTGCACCACATCTGCCCAACCTACATGCCAAGTGGCTACAGGTGAACCTTGCAGGTGCACCCATGAGTCACCACCCCAGCTGCCAAATCCTCTGGGCAGGTGGCACACGCCCACACCCCAATTAGCAGCTTCTCTTAGAACAACTAAAAGTGAACCCCGGGGCTCTGGGCATAGCCTCCCCATGCTTACTCCTCCCTGCAGGATCACTATGCTGCTAAACCCAGGGAATCCAGGCCACTCCGCCTTCTCCTCCGGCCCTGGCTGGCGGGAAGTCGAGCAGTCGCCCGCATTGCACAATTGCAAGGGCCCCAAAGCCCAGCCCGTGTGCCCTCCCCGGCCTGTACCCGGGTCTGCATGCCCACCGGGGCGGGGCAGCCCAACCCAGGGGCCGATGCCGCTTCCTCCAAGGGCGCCCACGGTCTCTGCCCGCACCATGAGCCTAGTGGTGAGGATATCAAATCCCAGGCCGCCAGGGCCTGGATTTCTCCGTCCCCGGTCCCACCCCCTTCTCTGCCCCAGAATACCGCCTAGGACCCCGCGTCCTGTTCCCGGCCCCTCCGGATCCAGCCTCCGCCCCGCGAACCAGTCACCCCACCACTGGGCCCCAGATCCCTGGCCTCCCACACTCGGGATCCCTAAATCCTCTGCTCCCGGCTCTTGGCCCCCTCGCCCAACCTCCCCATCCCGGGTCCCTGAACCCCACTGCCCGCCACCCCGGGTCCCTGCCCCAGTCACCGCCATCTCTGACACCCCAGGGTCCAGCCCTTACTCCCTGAATAATCCCCGCTCCCGGCCCCTAGGTCCCGCTGTCTCCTGCCTCTGACACCCCACCCCCGAGCTCCCGGCTCCGGGTCTAGAATCCCGACGCACGACCGCGCCCTCCTCCCCACATCCGCGCTCTGGCCCCACCCAACCTCGTTCGAGCTCCTCCAGCACGTAGGCCAGCAGCCCCGGGCACCCGCACTCCCCGCCCACCACGAGCAGCAGCGAGCTGGGCGCCTCGGTCGCGCTGGGGCCGGCCGCCGCGGCCGCAGCCACAGCCGCCGCCGCCGCCATCTTCGCACCGCCCTGACGCCGCTAGCGCCCGCCCCGCTGGCTACGCCCCTAGAAGGGCCGAACCGGAAGAGCTGAAGACCCCGCCCGGAAACTCCCCGCCCCTATCTGTCCTGGCTCCGCCCTTTGAGGACCTGCGGGTTGGGGATGCGGGTGCCCAAGTGGTTGGTGAACTCGAGTTTACACTTTAGGCCCACCTCCAAATGACCTTTCATTCAATTAAATTCATTCATTCATTCTTTCTTTCTTCCTTTCTTTCTTTCAACAAGTTTTGACTTATCACCTACCACATACCAATCAGAATCCTTGACCTTAGGGAACTCACTTCACATCATAGTGGGCCAAATCAGAACTAGGCCTCAATGATCCCAGCTGCTTAGTTGAAGACTTGAACAGAGAAAAGAAAGGTATCTTACAGGTTTTGAGGATTCTGTAGGAGTTTGCTAGATGTGGGTCATTGGCCAAGAGCATGTGAGGCAAAAGTTTAGAGATACGAAAGTACACATGTGTTTGTCACACATTCTGGAGCCCTCTGGGCCTGGAGCAGGGAGACATACTTCTGCACGTACTATATGCCAGGTATTCTATTCCATTAGTGCATTGAATACATGCCCAAAACTATAGGTAGGTGCTGTTACTGTGATCATTCTGATCAAAGGAGAGGAAACTGAATCTTGCAGAGATGAAGTTACCAGGCATATAAATAGTATAATAGAGATTTGAACACCTGAGGGTCTGATTTAAGGTCCATCCTATGGCAGGGTCTGAGTGCCTGGCAGATACGGGCACTCTTCCCTTCTCTTCCCTTCCCAAACAATCTCATTCAGCTCTTTTACCTAAGAGAGCCACTACTTGAAAAATGTTGTGTAAAACTTTTTGACAGTTGGGCCTCCCTGGTGGCGCAGCGGTTAAGCGCTGCGCTGTGGAGCTATCGGCAGCGTGCAATGCACAGTGCGCAATGCGAGTTGGACGCCCAGCCAGGGAGATTCCCACATGGCTCGGCAGACCTCTCCTGCCTCACCCGCTGCTCCCCTCAGCAGTGTATTTCTGATCTGCCTGTTCTGCTCCCCACTCAGTCTCTGGTGAACCCTCTCGCCACCCCATGCCTCTGGCCTGTATCCCAGCTTGTATGTATAAATAAATAAATCTTTAAAAAAAAAATAAAAAAATAAACTTTTTGACAGTTGCCCAGACCCAGGAAGTGTTGAGTTGTCTTCCTCAGGAACAAACTCCCCATCTCCAGAGGTATGAAAAGCAAATCAAGACAAAAATGAAAAGATCTGGCAGCAGGGTCAGCCTCCTGCTGCCTTTCATTATCTGGGTTGTTCAGCCCAACTTCCTCCCTGGTCAGTGTGTAACAGTCACTGGACACGTGCAAGCTAATGTTCTAACATCCACTTCCTCTCTCTTTTTGGCCCAGCATCCTTCCTCTGTCCTGTTTCCTCCCTCTTGGCTCCCTTCCCTGTGTCCTAGCTGCCTGTGATTTCTTCTCTTAGTGCTCTGAGCAATAATGGGAATGGGAGTGTCCATGTCAGACTCTG
The DNA here is from genome assembly GCA_004024925.1 of Scalopus aquaticus. Classification (NCBI taxonomy): domain Eukaryota; kingdom Metazoa; phylum Chordata; class Mammalia; order Eulipotyphla; family Talpidae; genus Scalopus; species Scalopus aquaticus. The sequence goes on along the minus strand of PVIJ01006351.1, from coordinate 25,132 downwards.
TCTCCTTCACCAGGCTGGGAGCATGTTGGAGGTCAGATGAGGCCTCTCTCGGGCCCTGGCTGAGCTATAATGGGGAAGAAAAACACATTCATCCGCCATTCATTTGCTCATTTACTCCTTATTTGTATTTATTGATTAGGTCATTTTCAAACCTAACGTCACAGGGCAGGAAAAGGGGCACCCCAGAACCCCCAAACCTGCCCATTCTAAATAGGTTCTGCCATCCACCGCATCCAGGCAAAACATATAAGACCTTAAGTGGAAAAGAAACTTTAATACAATTAGTGTAATAATACAGAAAAGACAAAGAATATAGTTTCTAAACTAAGCACCCAAAGTTACCCCTCACCTTGTGGGCAAAAGTCCACTCAAATGGGATTGGCCCAACACAAGGCCCGAAAGCCTGTCACAAGTCTAAAACACCTTTCAGCAGGGGCCCAAAGAAAAGGGTCAGAAACAGCCAGATAATTCTGGGAGGAAAAGAACAAAATCAAAATCCAGATCAATATTGCCATTGTCACTTCTCCACGGGTCTCTCACCCACATCTGTTTCAATCAGTCCAGGCCAGTACAGCTTCCTCACATGTCTCTCTGTTCCTTGTGCTTCTTCTGGCTCTCCATCCTGCTCCCTTTCTTCTTCTTTTTTCTCTCACCTTTTCCAGCTTCTTATTTTTCCTGCTCAGCTCCACCCTCCCTTGGGTAGGACAGGGAACCTGGGACACTTCCCTTTCCAGAGGACCACCCACTTACACTAAGACATTCTGACTGGTTTGTGCTTTTACTTTTACTTCTGCCCAAGGCTGTGAGTCATGATTATTCATATTACTTGTAGTTGATCTTAAAGGAACCTGAGGTACCAAGATGTGAATCTAGCAGGGGGCCCTGATGTGGGTGTGAAGGTTCCCCTAAAGACCTCCAAGGCCTGGTGTTCTGGTGTATTGCGGTTTACCTGTCTCAGAGTGTCCCCCAGACTGAAAATTCTGGTGTAGGAAGTGCAGGGAATATCTCCTCAGAGGTAGGGAAGCAGGAGACCCTTTTTTAAAAAGTTATCTGAATTCTGTGGTGAGTGTATGTGAACATATATATATATCTTTTTACATCTTTAGTTTTGGTTTTTCTTTTTTAAACAACAAAAATTTTATTTCTTTTCATTGCCTAACAAAATTTTAATTGAAATGTTTCCCTTTTTTCTACTTTTTAAGATTTATTTTTATTTGTTTATGCAGACAAGAACTGGGGTGTAGGCCAGAGGTACAGGAAGGGGGGTGAGAGGATTCACCACTGAGTGGGGAGCAGAACAGGCAGCTTCACTGAAATACACTGCTGAGGGGAGAAGTGGGTGAGACAGGAGAGGTCTGCTGCGCCATGTGGGTTCACTCCCCGGCTGGGGAGCAAACTCATGCTGTTACAGGGCAGGGAGGGGAGCACCCCCAGAAACCCCAAACCTGCCCGTTCTAAAGAGGTTCTGCCATTTGCCGCATCAATACAAAACATACAAGACCTTTAGTGAAAAGAAACTTAAATAAAATTAGAGAAGACAAAGAATATAGTTTCTAAATCAAGCATCCAAAGTTACCTAACCTCTCGTAGGTAAAAGTCTATCCAAGTAGGATTGGCCCAAAGCAAGGCCCAAAAACCTGCCACAAGTCTAAAACACCTTTCGGCAGGGACCCATACAAAAGGGTCAGAAACAGCCAGACAATTCTTGGGGGGAAAGAGCAAAATCAAAACCCAAATCAACGTTGCCATTGTCGCCTCCCCACGGGTCTCTCACCCACATCTGTTTCAATCAGTCCAGGCCAGTGCAGCTTCTTTACATGTCTCTCTGCTCCTGGTGCCTCCTCTGGCTTCCATCCTCCTTCTTCCTTCTCCTGTCCTGTGTCTCTACTTCTCTCTTCTCCAGCTTCTTATCTCCCTTGCTCAGCTCCACCTTCCCTTTGGTAGGGCAGGGAACCAGGAACATCTTTTTTCTGGGGACCACCCTATTACAATGCCACAGTGGGGCTAGCTTGATAGCGCTGAGATTTTAACCCCTATGCCACCAGGGAGGCCTTCCTTTTTTTCTCCTTTTGAAGAAAACAACAAAAAAGCAAAACATCTCTATATCCTTTTCACCTTTTTTCCCTCCCCCATCCCCACCTGCTTAACCTCATTTTGGTTATCAGAATCCACTAGTTCATTTTTGTTTTGCTTAACCATTTACCTACTTTGTCTTCTTATATTACCCATATATGTGAAATCATCCAATATTTGTTTTTGTTTTTCTTGCTAACTTCACATAATCCTCTCAAGATTCTTCCATTTTGCTGCCAATGGCAACATTTCGTCTTTCCTTATAGCTGAATAGTATTCCTTTGTGCATCTGTGTATTGTGTATCTGTGCCATATCTTCTTTATCCAGTCCTCTGTCAGCTGGCCCTTAGATTGCTTCCATATCTCAACTATTGTAAATACACTACAATAAACTTGTGAAGTACGTAATTTTTTGAATTGATGGTTTTGTATTCTTTGGATAGATACCCAGAAGTGGAATTGCTGGATTGTATGGTATTTCTATTTTTACTTTTTAAATGAGCATCCAGACCATTTTCCAAAATGGCTGCACCAATTTACATTCCTACCAGCAGTGTTTAAATGTTCCTTTTTGTCCACATACTCTCCAACACATAGGAGTTTCATAGCTATGAGATATCTCATTGTGTTTTTGATTTGTAAACCCCTTAATAGAAATGATGATGAGTATTTTTTCATATGTGTGTTGGCCATCTGTATATCCTCTATGGGGAAAATCTGTTCAGATCTTCTGTCCAATGTTGAATTGAGTTATTGCTTTTTCTTTGTTTAGGTGAGTTCTTTTGGTACTTTGGATGTTAATTCCTTATTGCTTGTGTGATGTGTAAATATCTTCTCCCATTCAGGAGGTTGTCTTTTTATGGCTGTAAAATTTTATGTAGTCCCAATTGTTTATTTTTGCTTTTATTATGTTACTGCAGGAGTCTCTGAAGTTGCTTTTAGTCTTTTATGTCATGGAACTTATAATCTATGCTTTCCTCTATCTATTTTATGGATTTGAGACTTATATGTTAAGTCTTTAATTCATTTTGAATTTATTTTTGTGCTTGGTGTTAGAGTGATCCAGCTTCATACATTTACATGTAGCCACTCAGTTTTCTCAACCCCATTTGTTGAAGAGACTCTCTCCATTGTATGGTTGTGGCTGCTTTACTATGAATAGGTATCAATATGTGCATGGATTTATTTCTGGGACTTTTAGTCTGTTCCATTGATTCATGTGTCTACTTTTTTTTTAAAGATTTATTTTTTATTTATACATACAAGCTGGGGGACAGGCCAGAGGCGTGGGGCGGCGAGAGGGTTCACCAGAGACAGAGTGGGGAGCAGAGAACAGGCAGATCAGAAATACACTGCTGAGGGGAGCAGCGGGCGAGGCAGGAGAGGTCTGCCGCGCCATGTGGGATTCTCCCCAGCCGGGCGTCGAACTTGCGTCGCGGCTGCCGACAGCTCCACAGCGCAGCGCTCAACCACTGCGCCACCAGGGAGGCCCTATCATTGGAATTTTAATAGGAATGCATTAAATCTGTATATCACTTTGGTGAAAGTCATCATTTTTACTACATCTTCTCCATCCTTGAACATTGACTATCTTACCAAGTCTTTATGTCTGTTTCTATATGTTTTAATAGTGTCTTATAGTTTTCATTGTATAAATCCTTCATCTCCTTGTTAAGTTTATTATTTTATTCTTTAATTATTTTTGATGCAATTATAAATGGTATGTTTTCTTCTTGCTCATTATTTGCATATGAGAATGCAACAAATGTTTGTGTGTTAATTTTGTAGACTGCTACTTTACTGTATTCATTGTTTTTGTAGTCTAAGATTTTCTATGTATTGTATCATATCATATGAAAACAATAATAGTTTTATTTCTTTTCCAATCATTATTCCTTTTATTTCTTGATTGATCTAGTTAAAATGTCTAGTTCTTAATTAAAAAGAATAAGTGAGAGTGGGCATCCTTACTTTGTTCCTGATCTTAAAGGGAAAGCTTTCTGTTTTTCACTGTTAAGTATGAGATTGGCTGTAGGTTTGTAATATATGACCTTTATTATGTGGAATTGTATTCCTTTCATACTCATTTTTTTAAAATTTATACATACAAGCTGGGTACAGGCCAGAGGCACGGGGCAGCGAGAGGGTCACCAGAGACAGAGTGGGGAGCAGAACAGGCAGATCAGAAATACACTGCTGAGGGGAGCAGTGGGCGAGGCAGGAGAGGTCCGCCGCACCAAGTGGGAATCTCCCCGGCTGGGCGACCAACTCGCATCCCGCACACCGCTGCCCACAGCGCAGCACTCAACCGCTGTACCACCAGGAAAACCCCCTTTCATGCTCATTTTGTTAAGAGTTTTTATTATAAATAGGGGCCACATCTTGTCAAATACTTCCTCTGCATCTAGTGACATAATCATGTGATTTTTATTCTTTCTTTTGTTGATGTAATGTATTACATTAATTGAGCCATATATGTTAAACTATCTTTGCATTCCAATAATAAATCCTGTTTGGTCATGATGTATAATATTTTTAACATATTGTTGAATTCAATTTGATAGCATTTTGTTTTGAATTTTCATATCTATATTCATTAGAGATATTAGCCTGTAGTTTGTTTATTTGGTGATGTCCTTGACTGGTTTTGGTATGAGGGTAATGTTGGCATGATAGAATGTAATGTTCTCTCTTCTTTGTTTTGTTTTTTTGGGGAGTATTTGAATAAAATGGGCATATCGCCTTCTTTGAAGGTTTGATCAAATTCACTTGAAAAGTTATCTGATCCTGAGCATCTGTTTTTAGGGAGATTTTAGACTACTCTTTTAATTAATTTTAATACTTGTTTTTAGTTTATTCAAGTTATCTGTTTCTACCTGGTTCAATCTTGGTAAATAGTATTGTAAAAAATTATCCATTTCTTCATGATTATCAAAAGTTGGGACATACAATTATTCATAGTAGGCATATTTTGACATATAATTGTTCATAGTTCAAAGGATCTCTTATGATCATTTGTATTTTTATGGTGTCTGTAGTAATTTCTCTTCTTTCACTTCTAATCCTATTTATTAACATTTTCTCTCTTTGTGAGCCTAGCTAAAGGTTTGTCCTTTTGTTTATCTTCTCAAAGAAACAACTCTTGATTTCAGTAATCTTTTGTATAGTATTTTTTACTACTACTTCATTTATTTCCACACTGATTTTCATTTTTTCCTTCCTTCTACTAACTTTTTATTTTGTTTATTCTTCTTTTCCAAATTGCTTTAGGTGTAAGGTTAAATTGTTTGAGATATTTCTTGCTTTCTTTTAAGACTTACTTTTATTTATTTATGCATACAAGAACTGGGGTGTAGGCCAGAGGTGAGGGGTATGTAAGAGAGGATTCACCAGAGACAAAGTGGGGAGCAGAACAGGCAGATTTACTGAAATACACTGCTGAGGGGAGCAGTGGGCAAGACAAGAGTGGTCTGCTGTGCCATGTGGGTTAGCTCCGTGGTCAGGGATCTGGTGGTAGCTTGATAGTGCTGAGACTTCAACCCCTATGCTCTGGCGATAGCTTGATAGTGCTGAGACTTTAACCCCTGTGCCACCAGGGAGGCTCATTTCTTGCTTCTTAATGTAGGCCTACATTACAATTAACTTCTCTCTTAGTAGCACTTTTGCTGTATCCTATAGATTCTGATAATGTATGTCTTCATTTTCATTTGTATATGAGTATTTTTTTTAATTTAACCATATTCAGATTTATTCTTAATTTAAAAGTCTATCAAGAGTGCTCATCAAAAGAGTAGAAAGAAATAAAGAAACCCATCAAAAAATGGTTCCCTGGAAAGTGGAAGGAAGGGTATGATGTCAGGAGCCCTCTTTAGGGAAGGAAAAGTTGTCCTGGTCATGGATGCCATTTTTGTCAATGATTCAAACACCAAAGATTGGCAGACTCAAGATGAAACATTTCTGGAGCTCCTCTATACATTTCCTAAGAAGGTCCACTGCCCTCTCATGTGAGAGGGTTGGTGTGTATATTGGTGCAGGATTCTGAACCAATTGCCATGGACTGCAAAAGATACCTTGGCCAAGGCTGCTAGATAATCCATGTAGTAAAATGCGGACTCTCTTGCTCATCATAGACAACCAGGAGGAAATGAAATGATATGGGGTCAGATGCCAAAAACAGCCAAGTTCACACACTAATTTCAGTGTGTGAAATTAGCTGCTGCTTTGGGAAACAATTCATAACCATTTTGTATCTTATAAAGTTGCACAAATTCCTAAATATCGTCTGCAAACTGTACAGTGTCTCCAGCCACTCCAATACATAGCAGTAAGATTTTTTCACTCATCTTAAACACCTTCATCTGGATGATCATCCTTCACCTGGATAACCATCTGGTCAAAGGTGACAAGGACATAGTCGGGGTCCCGGATGCCAGTGAGATGCTCCATGGAGGCAGGAGGCAGTGGGCTGTAGGTTCAACAGAAAGCAGGACTCACCAGCTTCCAAGTATTTTTAAATTTCTGCTTTAATTTCCTCTTTGAGTCAGTGATGTTTGAGCAGCTTGTTATTTAATCTCCATGTGTTTGAGTTTTGTCCAGTTTTTGTAGTTGATTTCTAGTTTTACAGCATTATTATCAGAAAAATGCTTGGTGTGATTTCAATCTTCAATATGCTTATTGATGCTGATATGTGTTCAGACATATGGTTTGTACTTGAGAATGTTTCATGTGCACTTGAGAAAAATGTAAATTGTGCTGTTTCAGGGTTGAATTTTCTATGGATGTCTGTAAGACTCATCTGATCTAGTTTATTGTTTGAGACTATTGTGTTCTTTTTTATGTTTTTTCTTGTTAATCTGTCTATAATTGTAAGTGGAGTGTTAAAATACCCTACTATTATTGTGTTGTTGATGTGCCTATCTCTATTACTAAATGCTTTGTGTATCTTGATACTCCTTCATTTGATGCATATATATTTATAAGTGTTATATCTTCATCTTGTATTTGACCTTTATTCACTATATAATGTCAATCTCCTCCTCCCATTACTCTTCTTAACTGGATACAGTTATAAATATAGGTATAGTTATAGTGATAGTTATAAATATAGCTGTTATTGTCTTTTTCAAAAAAATTACCATTGCTTATAGAATTATCTTTCAGTATTTTACTTTAATCCTGTGCTTATCTTTAGAAGTGAGGTGAGTTTCCTATGAACTATCACTTGTCAACAAATTTTTACAAAAGTCATGTTTCTGAAATATTGGTCATTTCTTATCAATTTGTATGTGTTCAACATGAATATGACAGTTAAATTCTAATTTTGGCTCTTTTTTTGTAATCTGCAATAAATGGATGTTTATATCACAAAATACATGCCAATAGTAATAGGCCTACAGTTAATACCTGTAAAAAATCAAATCATAGACTACTTCTTAGATTTCTTTGCTTGTCTCATGTACAGCTGTTCAGGAGCATCTCTGGGGAGTGTCTAGCAGTAGTCAGCCAACATTGTAGTGGGCCATTTTCCATGGTATCTTTTTTCCATTGATGTAATAACTTGATGAAAACATACGGCATGTTCATCACTAACCATACCACAGTTTTCAGGGAAGAAATCCAGATGGGAATGAAGGAAGTGGATCTTTAGAGACATATTGCAGCCAAGTTTCTAATACTGCATCAGCATGTCTTCTACTAGTTCTTTGTAGTTTTCTGCCCTAACATTCCCAAGAAAGTTTGTAGACACTAGGCGAAAAGCATTCCATACTTGTTTCGCATCACCCTGCAGCAAGTTGTTGAACCGGTCATCTTTGAAGAGCTCTAGAATATGAGGACCCACAAAAACTCCCTCTTTAATCTTTGCTTCACTGAGTCGAGGAAATTTTTCATGCAGGTATCAGAAAGCTGGCGAGGTCCAGTCCATGGCTTTCACGAAATTCTTCATCAAACCTAGTTTGATGTGAAGGGGTGGTAGCAGGATTTTGTGAGCCTCGACCAGAGCTGGGCTCTGGATATTCTTCTTTCCAACTGCTACATATTGTCTGTGAGTCCATTCCTTCCTCAAGTACTGCAATTCACTTGCTTGGCTATCCCACTCACATGAGAAACACATGTATTTTGTATATCCTTGCTGCAGTCCCATTAAAAGGGCCACTAGCTTCACATCACCCAGACGTGCCAGCTGTACTTGTTATACTCAATGGAATTCAGTAGCTGCTTTAAGTTATCGTATGTCTCTTTCATGTGGACAGCAGGCGCTACTGGAACAGATGGAAGAAGGTTTCCATTGTGCAAAAGCACAGCCTTAAGACTCAGTTTCAAAGAGTCTAGAAATAGTCTCCATTCTAGTGGGTCATAAGTGATTTCTAAGGCATTCATGAGGGCCTCAATATCGAAACAGAATACCAGAGTACTTTCTTCTGAAGAAAGGCTCCAACTGTTGGTGGTGCTTTTGATATAAAGTAATTGTGACATCTTCTTCTAGAAGATTCCATTTTTGGAGTCTTGATCCTAACAATTCTGCCTTGTTCTTGGATAAGTCCAAATCACAAACCAGATCATTTAGTTCTTCCTGTGTTAGTCTGTGTGGGGTTGATGATGCACCACAGTGAAAATCTGGATCACTGCATGCTGATGGAACAGGAGAAGAACAGGTCGACGCTCACCCTTGTCCTCATCAGATGAAGGCTTATCATCTTTACTTCGGATGCAAGGTTGGTGACCAAGACAAGCCTTGGGTCCCACATAAATGCCGTGCTACATGTACAACACAGATGAATCAAGAGAATATTCTTCTGGAGGTTCTGGAATAGGAAGTCCCTCACCATGTGGAACTGATCTCAATGCAGACGGAATGTTTGGGTAGACTATTCTTGACTTCTTTTGCTTCGTTATTCTGCCGGAAAGAGGAGGAACCAAGCAGAAGTAACAGTCTTTTATGCGGTTGCTTGGCTCTCTCCACACCATGGGGACTGCAAACGGCCCTGATGGTCTTTTGCCATTTAACCACTGTGAAAGCTGTGTTGTACATGTAGCATGGCATATAGGTGGGGCCCAAGGCTTGTCTTGGTCCCCAACCTTGCATCCAAAGTAGAGATGATAAGCCTTCTTCACTTGTGAAGTGATACTTTTCTTCTGGTTGGCAAATCTCACTTCTCCACAAATAGAGCAGAAATTGTCCACACTATTAATGCACTTTCGAGGCATTACTGTTCTGTATTGTGCCTAATTGGATAAAATAATAACAGTTCTATATAACAGTAGCTTAAACTGTCTCACACAAAGTCTGAAATATTTTCAATGCTCAACCTTTCCGTCAGGGCTTTTTATATAATGCACTGCTGAGGTCAGCTTACTTCAGCACCTGCCTAGCAGTAGTATTGCATTGCATCAGAAAATGATGCAATCAACTCTGGATGATCTGTGCATGAAGGTATTATGCAATGCGATGATTACATCATTCTAGGCTGATTTAGGATGTTTTTGCAGTCCTACTGGATAAATTTACACGATGAAACATATAAAATGAATTATATGAAATATCTTCAAAACGAGAGCTAATAAAAATTTTTCAGGGTTATATTCATGTTCAGCACACCAAAATACTACAGATTAGGGCTTTTTAAAGTCAGTAATGATCTCAATGTTGACCAGTGTGAAAGTTGGACTTTATTTTATGATCCATTCTGTCTCCATTTCATTTGTGAGTTCAAACCTCTTACTTACATTAAAGGTAATACTTGAAACATATTTTTATTGCCTTTCTCTGTGTGTGTTTTTTTTAATTTATTTATGCACAAAAGAAAGGGAGTCCAGGACAGAGGTGCAAAGGGGTGTGGGGATGGGTGAGAGGATTCACCAGAGACAGAGTCGGGAGCAGAACAGGCAGATCACTGAAATACACTGCTGAGGGGAGGAGCGGACGAGACAGGAGAGGTCTGCTGCACCATGTGGGCCAGCTCCCTGGACAGGGATCAAACCCATGCTGCAATGGCTGGCGACAGCTTGACAGTGCTGAGACCTAAACCCTTGCACCACCAGGGAGGCCCCCTTTTTGTTTGTTTTTAGTTTGTTCTTCTTTATGTTTTGATAACTTTCTTTTATGTTTTGTTTGGGTTTCATTTCCATCAGGGTATCTGTTTCCTTTCCCAGGTTAATGAGTCTCAATTATAATTTCTTTAAATAAATTTTCTATCTCCTCTCCCACCTCCTCTAGTCTATGAGCTGGATATTATTTATTTTTATATGGTCTTAAAGAGATTTTACCCCTTTTTTTTCTTTTAAATTCTGTTTTCCTTGACTGGTCTGTTTATGTATTTTCCACAGTGATGTCTTCAAGCTTGCTGATTCTATTTGCAACTTCTGTTTGTCTACTATTGATTCCCTTTATTGTATTTTTAAATTCAGCTATAGAATTCTTTCTTTTTGAAACTTCCTCATGTTTTCTGTCTTTGTTGCAATCCTGCTATTTTCTGTTAATTGTTTTTATTTCAATATAGTTATTACTGTAGCTTTAAACTCTTAATTAGATAAATTACACAGTTCTGCTGTATTTAGATTCCTCTGGGTGTTTGTGTGTTCCATTGTTTGTGGTATAGTCCTCCATATCTTCATTTTTAGTTTTTATAGATTGAGATAAAGAGCTTTATTTCCTTTTCTTGGTCTTACATTAATATCACAAATTGCTGTATATAGTCTTAGGTTTTTTGCCCAAGATCCTTAAGTATCTGTTATTTTATAGACTGGCACCTATTTGATGACCAGACCTCTAGAGCCAAAGGGGAAAGAAGTAAGAATTGGGTCAGGAGGGACCAAGAAGTTGCTCCAAGTCTCCTAAGGTGTTGTGGATGCCCGGATGGGATGTGCGTATGAGGGAATCTACAAAACTCCCTTCCCAGGTCAATTCCTCAGCCTCCCTAATAGTCTGAGGATAGCACCAATCTCTCAGCTATGGTCTGGTTTTTCAACAAACAGCTTTTCCCCTGGGGTGCAGGCAGGAGTAGAGTGGTCTGAAAACTGTGGGTTTACACTGCAGACAGGCCACTATCTCACTTATGATCACAGGCAGATGAGGCGTGTGTGTCTCTCAAGTTTTGCACTGCTGTTCACAAAAGACTTCTTCTCCTGAATATCTTTTGATCTTCTCAGTGGTTATAATACCAGGAGGGTACTGGATTGGAATAAAGTTGTGAATGAATCTGTTCCTTGCTCCCTACTTTCAGGTATAGTTTTGCCCTGAGGTACTACTTACAGCTTCTGGGACCCAGTGTTTTAAATTGGTCATGAATAACATGCACCTTAAATGGATGTTATCTCAGCTTTAGCTCAGGGCAAGAGTGAGGCAGGTGTTTTGCATAATACAATAGTCAACTGTAGAGATGAGACTCCTCTTATGGAGACACATACAAAAAACTTTTTACCACTCAATTCAAGTCCCTTTAATTTATTCTCCCCCACTGGCTTGGGCTCCAGCTGCTCAAATTAGGGAATCACAGGCACAAACCAACAATCATTAGGCTGGTAGTCACTATGACTGTCTGCTGTCCTCAAACATCCCTATTGGGAGTGCAGAATATTTCACCCTCCAGCCCTGATGCTTGGATGTTTCCTAGCAGTACAGCGTCTGTATTAGCCAACATCAGTCAGGTCTCCCAGCATTAAATCCTGGATCTCTACTACTGTCTGACCCCCCTAGCGCTCCAGGGGTAGGCCTTCCATTTTGCACACTGATTATGTACACTCCACTCTCCAGTGCAAACCACCAGTTCTAAAATCCCGTATGTGGACATGAGCTCTTCAGTCAACAGAGAGGTTCCTTATCACAGCCATCCCTCCCTCTCTTGGGCTTCATTGCCGCTGTAGCATCCCAAACACAATTATATTTCAATTTTTCCTAGTCTCTCTGCCATGTTACTTCTTCGTGCAATATGAGGACCATTTTTGAAATCCCAAACTTTGGACTCAGATCACTGCCCTCCTGCCTTTGTCTACACCGAGCTCCATGTCTGTTTGCAAGTCATCAGTCCCCAGATGAGTCAGATGATATTATTTGTGGAGGAAACAAAACCCTGGGCACTGAAAACTCTCAGACCAGTCTCACCTTCCCCTGGCAATTCTTTTCTCTTATTAGCCATTTTGTTGAGTTTTAACATGGGCATGTCCAAGTTCACAATGTCAGGAGTGGAGCTTGATGAAGATTTCAGACATTTCTAGCTCCTGCTCATTCCATGGACCCTCCAATTGATTCTCTCCCCACCAAAGGTGATAACTACCCTGATTTCTGTTTCTATAGGTGATTTTGACCTGGTTTTGAACTTCACATAAATGGGATCACTCAATGAACAGACTCTTGGCTTTTTGTTCCTCTCATTTCAGTGAGCATCATATGCTTGTTCATTTTCATGGCCAGGTAGTATTCCTTGTTACCAGTTTTTATTTTTATATATTCATGCATCACTCAACAATGGGGATACATTCTGGAAAAAAGTGTCATTAGGTTATTTTGTCACTGCACAAGTGTCAGAGTGTAATTACACAAACCTAGGCAGTACAGTCTACTACAGGCTTTATGGTATAGCCTGTTGGGGCCAGCATCATCTATGTGGCCTGTTGAGTAAATAAAAAATCATATTAAGTGATGTGTGACCATGGTAAAATTCTTATAATTTGTCATTTTAAACATTTTTAAGAGTTGGGTGCCCACTGTGCACTGGATCCTGCAAGCCCTGGGTCTGTTCTCTGGAGCTTGTAGCTCAGTGTGTTCAAGAGGACCAAGGGTTCCATAATTTTTGACACAAGATTCACTTGTTAATTGTTCTGCTCAGCATACATTACTTGAGCACCTACCAAATGCCAGCCAATGAGGAAGACAATGTTTACTGATATTCCACCCTGGCTTCATGAGAAACTTACTGCTTGGGAGACAGACAAGAAAACTGTTATGATGAGAACACAGGATGCTAAGCGTCCAAAGGTAGTGCTCAACTCAGGGTTGGGAGTCAGGGAAGTCTTCCACGAGGAATGGGGCACTGAGAACAGGAAAGAAAATAGTTTATCCTGAAGGAAAAAAGGAAGGGTTGTTTCAGGCACTGGGGAAAAGCATGTGCAAAGGCCCGCAGGTGAGGAATTAAAGACATCCAGGGAAGATAAACAACCAGAGGTGCAGGACAGGGGGAGTAATTGGGGACCAATTACTGTGTAGGAAGTTCCTTGTGGACAGAACTTTAGAAGGTACCCTTTCACTGCTGTTTTATGAGAGGCTGGCAGGTTGGTTATGCTTATCCTAGTCCAATTAGCAGTGTACACGGGGCCATGATTAGGGTCAAAATTGCAGTTCGTCCTGGTACCCTAATCTGCGGCACAAGGTGACCTGCCTGGGTGACTCAAAGTCTTGGGGTGGGGGTGGAGACGACCAAGATGGATCCTGACCAGGTTACCAACCCCTGTCCAGATGTGAACCCCCAAGGCAGCGCTATGTGCTGACATCCAGACTCCAACCAAGTCAAATGGTCACCATTGTCCCCATGTCTCCCATCTCACTAATGTCCTCACTATGAAACCCAGGGTTAAGCACAGCAAACATAATGGTGTAACTGGTGCTGTTCAAATCTCAACTGTGTCCCTCTCAACAATGTGAACTCCTGACCTCCTAGTGCCTCAGTTTCCCCAACATTGGAACTCATATCATAACAGCCTCCCAGGTAGAAGGGTCACTGTGGGGATTAAATGAGTTCAAACATGCAGAGTGTGAGCCAGTCCCAGCAGATGTGCTACTGAGCAATGTGGTCTCTACCCGATGTGCATGTATCACTTAATGACAACAGGTATTTGAGAAGAAAAATCAGCTTTATTTGCAAATTGATTAGCAAAGAGATAAATATAAACTCAAATCTACCTCTTCAATTAAGAACAGAAATGAAGCACTTAGATTTGGGGGACGAAGGTTAATTTGGGAACCAAAAGAGTTAATTTTTATTAGCTGAAAATTAAGTTAGGGGCCAAGAAATGTGGACTTGACTGGAGTTCATTGGTTAGTCACAGGACACTTCATACATGAAGTATGAAGAGGCTTTTCTCCAGGAAACCGGAGTTTTGAATTTCTGTTCGTGGGCCTGTGCCCCGGATAGCCCCCTCCTCCTCTCCATTCTCAGTCTCCAGCCAGCCTTGGTGCTCGGCTCGAGGCTGTTTGTCTCTGCTTGCTCAGACTGTGTCAGACAAGTTGTGTCTGTAAACACAAGTCTCGATGAGAGGGCTGTTTTTCTCTCTTTTGTATTTTAGGGTCTGAGATCATTTAGCCTCGGTTTGATGCTCATCCTGTTGATTATTCTTGGAATTGATTATTTTGCTTTGGAACTTGACTGGCTGCAGGTGACTCTTGGATATACAGTTGGTGGCTTCCCAGAGAGAGTATATCCAACCCCAGTTCAGCCCCAACACAGACATGCATCACCTAATGATTGGGACACAATGAAAAATGAATTGGGATACAATGAAAAATCATTTCTTCATTGTGCTAATGTCATAGAGTAATCGCACAAACCTAGATGACACAGCCTACTATACACCTAGGCTAGACGGTATAGCTTCCTGGGGCCACTGTCATAGATGCAGTCCCTCCTCGACTGAAAGTCTGTTAAGCAAAGCATGACTGTAAAGTTGACCTCTTACTCCTGAACTTAGTCAAAGTTCAATTTATTTTGACCTTGAGTTCCCCAGGAGCCAAAGTGTGTATGTGCTTTGTTCTCAAACATTTTCATAGCACTCCAGAATGCTTAGCAGCTCTAGGGAACGAAGATGCTGAGACAACCATGCCTGATAGTGTCTTAATGGCAGGCCTAGAGGCATGAGAGTCTAGAGCTCTGGGTTCCGATTCTAGATATCAGCAGTGCCTCATACTGCCTGGGAAGTTTGGACAAAAGGCTTTGATCTCTGATCTTCCATTTCCCACCTGCCAAAGGTGACATTAACCAAGCCCCATGTCAAGTGTTCTTAGTCACTTGGCCTCCAAGCTGGATTTGAGTCCATGGGGTCTCCAGCTGGTCTGGAGCAGGGAAACAGGGCATGAAAGGGGGAGGGGGAGGGTGGCATGAATGAAGGAGCAGCCCTAATCTGGGGAATCTTGAGGAGCTTGGCAGTGATGGCAGCAGGGACCTGGAGGCCAGAGTGGACAGAAATTTGGGGTTGCCACCAACCCCTCTCCTGAACTAGTGACAGGGCCAATGTTAGTTAAGGGTCACATGCTCCTGGTATTCTCAGAATATGGCACTACTCTGGTTCCCAATATCTTTCCTTTATGTCTCAGTTTTCTCATATATGTATATATACACACACACACAGGGAGACAGTGCATAAGTAATACATGAAGAGCTCAACAGTTGTTCAGATGGAGCCCTTACATTTTTTTTTTTTTTTTTGAAATATCATTGGGGATATAACAGCCAGTGAGTGAAGTGCAGGGGTTAAGTGCTGTCTTGGTCCACATCCTGGCTCAGGAGGTGGGACGATCTTTTTTTTTTTTTTTTAAACATTTATTTTATTTACGAATACAAGAGCTGGGGTGTAGGCCAGAGGTGGGGTGTGTGTGTGAGAGGATTCGCCAGAGACAGAGCAGGGAGCAGAACAGGCAGATCCACTGAAGTACACTGCTGAGGGGAGCAATGGGTGACACAGGAGAGGTCCGCTGTGCCATGTGGGGAGCTCCCTGGCTGGGGATAGATCTTGTGCTGCAGTGGCCAGTGATAGCTTCATAGTGCTGAGACTTAACCCCTTGACCCACCAGGGAGGCCCTAGGGACAATCTTAATTAACTCACCTTCAGTGGGCCCCCAGTCCTATAGGTGCCCATTGGCTCAGTACTGCCCCCTGCTGGTCACTCTGGAGACTTTAGCCTCGCCTCGCCTTCAAGCCTAGACCTCCACCTTCAAACCAAGAGCTCTGGCCCCTACCCTGTCTGAACCTACTCAGTCCCTTTGCCAAATTAAACGTCCCACCCTGCCTCACTATCCTGATCAGTCAAATACCTTTATTAAATCGATCTTCCCCAGGTCAGTCCAATCCCTTCCCTTTCTCTGTAAAGAGGACAAGTCTATGCAAAGAGTCAGAGTCATCCTAGTCCTATGAATTCTCCAGGGAACATTTTTTTTATTATTTTTTTTAAAGATTTATTTATTTATACATACAAGCTGGGGTACAGGCCAGAGGCATGGGGTGGTGAGAGGGTTCACCAGAGACAGAGTGGGGAGCAGAACAGGCAGATCAGAGATACACTGCTGAGGGGAGCAGCGGGCGAGGCAGGAGAGGTCTGCCGCACCATGTGGGATTCTCCCCGGCTGGGCGTCGAACTCGCATTGACGCTGCCTACAACTCCACAGCGCAGCGCTCAACCGCTGCACCACCAGGGAGGCCCCGGGAACATTTATTTTTTTAACCCCCATATAATGGCCAGTAAACCAAGATTGCCTCATCAATTTTTCTTTGTTATCGCTGGCCTGAGGTCCACTCTAGGTCCACGAGGAGCAGAGCATTTGTTCTTCTCAAGACCTCTGCCAGGAGGTCTTTTTCTAGTTGCCCACTGTGCTTAGCAAGACCTCCTCCCTCTCTAGCATTCTTTCTCTCTTCCCAGCATCCTAATTAGAGCTCCCAGGCCAGTCCCTCTCCCTACAGTTGTCCCAGCCCTGACATTAGAGATTGACTTCTGTTGTCCCACACTACCCCCATCTCTGAGCCCAAGCAGGACCCATGACCTTGGATATGACATGGCCAGGGGCATGGTTACAGGGTGTGTTTTTGAATGAATGATTACATGAAAATATGTGTTGCAGGAAAGAATAATTCTGAAAGCTGGTCCAAGCTTACTTTATAGTTCCTCCTTGTTCCTCCAACTCTCAAGAACTCAGTCTTTCTATCTGTAAAATGAGCACACTATTGCTCCTTCCTCAGGTTGCAGAGGGTTAAGGGAAATAGCATATGCCAGACACTCAACACATTGCCAAGCATACAGTAGGCCCTCAGGAACCATGTGGGCTCTCCTTTCTCCAGTTATGAGAACCTTAAACCTTCCCCTTCAGTACTCCCCTTACTACTCCCCATCCTACTCCAGTAGCCAGGACAAGGCCATTGCTGACAGAACTGTTGCAGGCAGAAGACAGGAATGTATGGCAGTCCCAAGGGCGCTGAATTCCATGTTCCTTGCATATCCCAATACTTGCTGCCATCGTAATAGGGACTGAGGTTGGGAATGGACAAGTATGTGGAAGGTGGACCCCAGATTTGATGTTGTGGTTTCAGTCCTGGAAGTCAGGTGGCCCTTTACCTCTGTCTCTGCTGTGACAATGTCCCATCTCATTTTGGCATCTGTCTGATTTTTATCACCAGTCAACCTCTCCCCTGAACTTCATACTTAAATACAACTGCCCTGGTATTGTCAGCGATGCCTTGTAGGCTTCTTGAACTCATCAGGTTCCAAGCATAGCTTTCGGTTTCTCATCCTGAGAACCCCCATCATCTTGGTGGCACCACTATCACCCAGCTGGGCTTCTACTTGTCACTTCTCCCTCTTTACCTCCCATGTCCAGTCCGTGGGTAGGCCCTGCAGGCTCAGGCTCCAGAATGGATCTGAACCTTCCCTGCATTCTCACGTGATGCTGCCCTAGACTCTTTCCACCTACATGCCTGCCCCAGACCTTCTCTGCTCCTTCAGCAGCCTCAAAGTGATTCTTAAAATCCAAAAGGAGATCATATCCCTTCTCTGCTCTGAGTCCTCCCATGGTTCTCCATGGTCCTCCAAGTAGAACTACACTCTTTCTGTGGCCAGAAGACCCATGCTTTCTGTGTCCCTGTCAACCTGCCCACTTCTTCCTCCTCCCTCCAACATGTGCTGACTAATTCACATTTATAGAGCGCTTACTGGGTGCTGACACTATTCTCAGCACAGGGCAGTCACCCACACACACACTTGCCAGTGCAGCTGGAGCATCAGAGAGGGGTCCAGAGGTGGGGGAATATCAATAAAGATAAGGTCTCAGTAGCTTAGGCCACAGATACCATGAGTCTCCAGCCCTACTTGGTTCATGTCCTGTCCCATGGGGCTGAGGATCCATCTGTCCTTCCTACTCCCAGTCTCCCTCCCTGTCTCTCTTCAACTATCTCTCCTCTCTCCTCCCGCTGTGCATCTCAGATTAAATCCCAGACCCTTCCCCAAGACTCCTCACAGCCCCAGCCCATATACCCTCTCTCTCACACTGTATCAGCTACACCTGCTTCCTCAGTATTCCTCCAACACATCCATACACCATCCATACACCAGGTTTGAGTCACTCCAGGGCCTTTGTACCTGCTCTGTCATCTGCCTTGAATAGCCCTACCTCTCCATGCTCTCTTCTCCATGCCTAGCTCCTTCTCTTCTTTTGGGTCTCAGCTCATGAGCTGATTCATCCAGGTGGAAGTTACCCACTCCTCCACCATTCCTCTCTCTCATGGTGCCCTCCCTGTTTTCCTCCAGTTTTCCTTAGTTTCTTCCCTGAACACTTATTTGCTTATTTCTAACTCTCATGCTAGGGACCATGTCACTCGGTAGAACCTGATGAGAAGAATTGTTCCCAGCACCCAGATGGTGCCAACAAATGTTTGCTGAACAAATTGATTGACATCTGATTCATACCCACCCCCTCTATGAAGTTCCACACAGTACCAGAAACATCAATGTACCTAGTAAGGAAGGAATTTTTTAGAAGGGTTCCCCTGGGTTGGGGCTTGCAGAAGGTCTGCCCCTTCCCCATTAAAAACCTGAGTTCAGCAGATGCTGTGGAGGGAAACTTTCTCATTTAGTGCCAGATGTTTTCATAGTTGCTCTGGGCATAGGGGATGGGCTGGTTTTGATAAGAGCAGGGTCCCTGGGGATGGCCAGGACAGCATCTGTGCCTTTAGTTGTGGAGGTGATGGTAGGGAGCTCTCCTTGTGTTTTTATAGGTTGTACTTCACAACAATTTGCACTCTCTCCCATTACTTCTCTTTCAGTTTTTTTTTTCTGTAGGATTCATAAGATGGTGGGGAGAAAGTGAGACATCAGAAGCCAAGAGGGAAAAGAGATAGAAAGACAGAGTCTGAGAGAATTTCTAAGAGGGATGATGCACAATGTGAAACATCAGGGAAAGAGAGAGCTGCAGAGAAGACAGGGAAGAGAAGGATGAAGGGGAGGAGCGTGGCTTTATTAATAAATAAACTTATTTGTTTATTTGAGACTGCTTGAATAAATAGCTTTGGAATGAGCCAAACTTTTTTGGGAGCAAAATTGTGCCCCAGGGCCTCCCTGGTGGCGCAGAGGTTGAGCGCTGCGCTGTGGAGCTGTCGGCAGCGAGTTCGACGCCCAGCCAGGGAGAATCCCACATGGTGCGGCAGACCTCTCCTCGCCCGCTGCTCCCCTCAGAGTGTATTTCTGATCTGCCTGTTCTGCTCCCCACTCTGTCTCTGGTGAACCCTCTCGCCGCCCCACACCTCTGGCCTGTACCCCAGCTTGTATGTATAAATAAATAAATCTTTAAAAAAAATAATTGTAAAAAAAAAAATTGTGCCCCAGAGCTTAAAAATTAATTGGATCTGAGTGATAAGTTTATTAGGGACTTTGGAAGAAAGAGAAAGATGAGATGTGGGTAAGAGAGACAGATAACAGAAGAAACCAATGCATATTGAACATGTTGGGAGAATATAATTCACAAGAACAGATTGAAGGTAGAAAGTTATGTTGGTATCCCAATTGTTGAAGGAAATGCATTTGCTAAAACTCATTATCCTTTCGTGGTAAAAGAAAAAAATCTTAGCGAACTGGAAATAGACATGGATCTTCTGCACTTGATTTTCTATTGAAACCTACAGCATATTTCATATTTAATGATTAATGTTGAAATCTTCGCCTTAAGATAGGGGAATAAGGTATGAATGGCTTCAATAATTGACTTATTTATTTGAGATAGCTCAAATAAATAGCTTTGCAGTGAGCCAAGCTTTGGTACTTAATTGCACTGAAGATCTTGGCTTTCACATTAAGGCAGGAAAAAGAAATGAAATGTTAAGGACAGGAAAAGAAGAAATGAAAGTCTGTTCATTTGCAGATGACATAGTTGTATACAATTAAAACCGCAAAGAATCTACAAGTGTCATTATTGGAGTTATGAAACACTGAGAATACTCCTTAGATGCTAGAGCCAAATGCACTCTGTAGTCCTACAGCTAACAGTTTTTTTTAAAGTAACCCCCTAAAAGGTCATTTATCTGTAACATGTACAGAATATCTAGAAGTAATTCTCAAAAATAAAGATATACGTGAATTTTATGGAGGAAGTTGGAAGCTTTATTGAAAAATAAGCAAATGGAAATGTTCATTGTCTTTATGCTTTGGAAGATTTAATATCACAAAAGGTGCTGATTCTCACTATTTGGTTTATAGATTCAATGCAATCAAAGTCCCAACTGACTTTCCCCATGGAACCAACAAGCTGAGAGAAAAATGAAGAATAACCCAGATGTTCCTGAAGAACGAGTACAGGATGTAGTGACATTTTCAGCTAATATTGAGAATAAAAGTATAAGAGTATAAAGCTTAGTGACAGGGATAGATGGCTCCAGAATAAGAGAGAGACAGAACCCTAGATGAGACATCAGCAGCACTGTGTACATTCTGGTTGGTCTCTGCCCACCTATTGAGTCCATATACGTATGAAAACTTGCCTTGTGACAGTTTCATTAAAAGATATTGGGCAATACCTTTTTCCTTTTCTACATGGAAAAATATATGCAGTTGCAGTTATCTCATTCCACACTGCTAGATCAGTTCGGAGAGAAAGCAAGACTACTGTCATTGACAAAATTTTAATTTAGAAGGAATTTTCAGTGTATCTTTAAGATGCTGTGGCTTATTCTTAATTATGATACAGTGTATGCTCTGCAAAGGAAGAGATAAGCAATTCTTAGAGTTTAAAATTAAATCTATAGAGACAAAAGGCAGATTAGTGGTTGTCAGGGGCTGGCTGGGAGGAAGAAGATGGGGAGTGACTTCTGATAGAGATGGGGTTTCCTTTTGGGGTGACAGAAATATTCTGGAACTGGATAGACGTGGTGGTCTGCACAATATCATGAATGTACTAAATGCCACTAAATTGTACACTTTAAAATGGTCAATTTTGTTATCTATATTTTACAGCAATATAAAAATGAATCTAAAATTAAGAGCTTTCTGGATATTCCACTCCATGAGACAGAGCGTCATCCCTTCTCCATGAGGGTGGACTGGGCTTAGTGATTTGGCTACAAATAGCAGGGTAGGGAAAAAGAAGAATAGAATTTGATAGGGGAGAAACCTGGCAGATGACACTTTACCCAAGTGATAAAAATCAACATCACCTTTGATGTCAATGGGCATCAGGAATCTCTGATAAGGTAGGAATCTCATCTCTGTGATCATTCTCTCAACCCCCATAACCCAAGTCTAATAATAAAAAAATTAGACAAACCCAAACCAAAAATCTTTCTATAAAATATCTGATCAGGACTTTTCAAAAGTGCTAAGATTACTGAAAATAAATAAAGACTAAGAAACTCATAGGTCAGAGATCGAGGAGACTAAATGCAATGTATGATCCTGGACCAGAGAGAGAACCGTTAGTGGAAAAACTGGTGAAATATAAACTCTGCAACTTAAGTTAATAATAAATGCTAAAGTTAATGTTTTAGTTTTGATATATGTACCTGGTGACCACATGTAAGACATTACTATTAGGGAAGCTGGGCAGAGGGCTTACAGGAACACTGTGAACCTTTTTTTTTTATGATTACTATTATTGTTATTTATATCTTTTACATTATTGTGTATTCCCCTTATGTCACCCACCACCGATTTACCAGTGAACCCATCACCATAGTCCCTTGTGCTCTTTTCTACCCTGTTTTGAGCCCCTATCCTCCCCCTCCCTCACTGAATATCTCTTTCTTTCTTATTTGGTTCCCCTATATTCCTGCTATCAAACACTGTGAACCTTTTACAGCTTTGTACCCCTACAACTTTTCTGTGTAGCTAAAAATTTTCCAAAGTAAATAAATAGTTTATTTAAAAGCTAAGAGAATCTGTTCAGAAAATCACCCCTAAATAGAATGAAATTAAGTCACAAAATTGGAGGGGTTTATATCTATTAGGCGTTAATTTATGCAATATATCTTGGAATTTTGAGCATAAGCCCTATTATAACCTCCATTCTACAGGCAGAGAAACCAAGGCACAGAACACATCATGTGACTTGCATGTTGGTGATTAGAGACAGAGTTGGGTTTTTTAAAAAGCCTGTCACAACCAACTCCATGTACCTTATGTTCATGAAGCTACTATACATGTGCCAGGGACTGGGGACTCTGTGGGATTTAGCCTCGTGTTCTTGGCATTGGAGATACACAGTTTTGCAGGGAACAATTCACATGGAATTGTCTGGCTACATGCATGGGCAGGGGTAGTTAGCAGGGCTGGTGTTGAGATCAGAGCCACAACCAGAGGAAGAGTTGGGGGTTGAGACAGTCGGGAAAGGCAGAGTAAAGGCTCAGTTTGGGGGAGTCAGGAAAGGCTTCCCAGAGGAGGGGATGTTTAAACTGGACCTTAATGGATGATTAAGGGTTTCCCAGTTACATATGGGCTTTAAAGATGTGACCCCTTGTGCAAAGATCCAAAAGCTGAGTGACTTAGAGTGAAACAGACAGAGACCTAGACAGGATGTGGCAGAGAAACAGAAAGACTGAATAGAGAGGAGAGAACCGGAGGATCCACGTAGTGACTCAAGGAGAGAAAAAAAACAAGCAGAACCAGAAGGATCTGCTTGGGGGCGCCCTCTGTCCCTCTGGTCAAGGAACCCCTGCAAGGAGCACCACCCGGCCCCGGCCCTTTAACGCCCCCCCAACCTCCTGCCAGCATGCGGCGCCCCCGCCCCATCAGGCGTCCCTGGACTCCACCCACCAGCCCTACATCAGCGCCACGTCAGGAGCTGTCCGCGCCCCCGGTGCTGAACCAAGATGGCCGGCGGCGGAGGCCGGGTTCCGGCGTGAGCCGAGCGCCGGCAGCAGCACCGGCCATGCCCCAGCCCAGCGACCACTAAGACAGACCCGACCCAGCCGGCCCGCCGGCCATCCCGGAGACATGTCTCTACTTTGCGTTGGAGGTAGGAAGCGAGGATGGAGTAGGGGCTGGGGGCCCGTGTGGATCCGGGCTGGGCTCCGGCTCCGTGCGGATGCCAGTGGGCTTCTGAGGGGGTGAACCGATCACACGCGGGGCTGGACTTTTGAGGGGATAGTCCTTGTAGACGCGTCAGGATGCCTTAGGGGGTGATCCATGTAGACGCAACTGGGCACCTAGGTGGTCCTGGTGCTCACTGCTGGGGTTCGTGAACATAACTGAATGCGGAGGCCCGTGTGGACACTGGGCAGGTAGATCTGGGGGCTCTACCTGGAAACGGTCTAGATTGAAGCATTTTTGTAGACCAGGTTATTATGGGGTCCTTGTGGAGGGGCTGAGTTGGGTATTCACACCCTGCATGCAGGGTACTTGGAAGGAGTACTGTGCGATGGGTTGGACTGCGGGTCGGCATGGGCTCCAACCCGGTTCAGAATTCAAAAAGGAGTGCAGGGGGAGGAATCTCCAAGCCCTGAACATGTAAGGTTAGGGTAGGGGGGCTCAACAGTCAGGACAGCCGCAAACTCTAGGTATCCTCCAGCACTAAGAGTGGAGAGGTCTGGCAGGGGATAACGAAGACTTTCCTACGTCCTGAGAGGTCTGTGATTGGGGGAGGGGGCGCTTTTCCATTTAACTCTTCTGGCTTCCCTAGTGAGGAATGGCACGAGGGCCTCCCTCTCCCTGCCCGCTCTGGTTCTACAGAACTCGTTTCCGGTCTTCTCCGCAGGGAGTCGATCCCTCGGAGGTGCAGCACCCTCCTGTACCCCTCCCGGCCCATCCTCACTTCACCCACTTTGCCCGAAGGGAGGGAGGGAGAGGTGGAATGGAGCTATTTTGGGGCCAGAACGCCATCTGCACTGAGGCCCACGCCCAGGCCCACGCTCTGCGTTGGGGGGTGGGGGAGGGAGAAAACGCGGGAGGGGCATGAGCGACCCTCCCCACCTCTGAGACTGGATGGGGTAGAAGCCAGACCAGTAGCACCCAGGTATCTCGGTCACTCCGGCTGAGAACGCAGTCTCTGGGAGACCTTGGGCGGCGGGTTTTAAAGACAGGGGTCCGCCCCCCTCACCCCTGTTCCCTGGGGTGGCGGGAGAGGTGTGTCGATTAAGCCTGAGAAATGGGGGGCGAGAGGGGGGTTGAGAGAGAAGGAGAAGAGAAAGGAGAGAGAGAGAGAGAGAGAGAGAGAGAGAGATTGAACCACGGCTCCGCCTGAACCTGATGGACAGGCGCAGGAGCCAAGAACCGCCTCCGCCACCCCTCCCCCTCTTCCCCCTCCGCCGCTCCATTCACAAACCCAGTCCAGCCTGCCGCTCCCTCCTCGGCGGCTTCTGGTGTACTGTTCGCGCTTAGCTGGATCTGCGTGGACAGGGGTGTTCTTAAAGAGACAGAGGCCACTTTCTCAGAGCTAGTTCCTGACAGGCGGGGCCGGTGGTGGCAGAAGGCCTGATAAGATCAAGTCGACTCATCCATTCCCTGGCCTATGGAGTTAATGTGGAGGAGGCCCTCATGCAGCCTACACAGACTAATCTTAAGGAGAGGGGAAAGTGACTGTCCAACCTTCTACTGGCTTCTCCCCCTCCTCCAAGTTGACTAGCACTTGGGAGTGAGAGTGGCCCTGGAGAAGGGGGCTTCCTGTAACTGATTCCTGCATCCCCACTTCAACCTGCTTCAATTCCTCTGAGTTGGGTTTTTCTGAAAGGCTTGCCGTGTGTGTGTGTGTGTGTGTGTGTGTGTGTGTGTGTGTGTGTGTGTGTGTGTGTGTGTGTAGGGAGAATCTCACCATTAACTCTGACGCAAACAGGAGGAGGCTGGGCTGTGGGGGTGATGTGAAGGGGGGGCAGTAAGAGGGGTGAGGCTTCCT
>PVIJ01006350.1:74615-93118 GCA_004024925.1 Scalopus aquaticus | reverse complement strand
GGAGGGAGCCGGAGGGAGGGAAGGGAAAGGGCACAAAATGGAATAGAAAAGAACACAAGGGACCATGGAGATGGATCACGGGTGAATTGGTGGTGGGCTACCCATGGGGAATGCAAAATGTAAAAGACATAAATAACAATAAAATATATATATTATATTAAAAAAAAAACAAAGAAACAAAAAATAAACCCAACATTTTTCAAGGCACTGGGCATCAAGGAATAAAGGAAAGTGATTCCCTAGGGAGAGGAAAAATGAGGTAAGTCCTGGACTTGTGTGGAGTTTCCAGGCTGTGGTGAAGAGAGGGGAGCTCTTGGCAGAGTGTGGCAGAGTCCAGGAATACCAGACAGCCAGAGCTCACAGGACAAAGCACTGGAAGAGGAGGAATGAGACCCATGACACAGTACCCAGTAATGCAGGTGTATTTTGATGAACACCTTTATGGCAACAAAGTTAATAACTTAATTAGCTGGACAAAATTCTCACAAGACACAATTACCAGAATTTACTCAGAACTAAACAGATAACCTGAAAGTCTCTAATAAAGAAATTATAATTGTAGTTTCCCATTCATTAAATAAACAAACAAAAAGTTAACAAATAACAGGTCCAAATAGTTTCACTTGTGAATTCTACCAAACAGTTAGGAAGAAATAATACAACTCTATCCCAGCGATTTCAGAGAACTGAAAAGAAGGGACTGTTTCTCAAATCTGACAATATATATTAAAAAGAATAATATATTGTGACCAAGAAGTTTGAATCTCAAAACTGCAGTTAGTTTAACATTAATGATCATTGTTATTCATTATAATAAAAATTAATTTTAAATGATTGTTTCAATAAATGCAGAAAAAATGTTCAGCAAAATTCAATACCCATTCTTGATTTAAAAGAAAAACACTTTCATAGAAGGTGTTATGGGTTGAACTGTGTCTCTAAAAAAGGTATGTTGACATGCTAACTTTTAGTACCTCTGAATATGGAAATAGATCTTATTTGGGAATAGACACATTGCAGATTTAATTAGTTAAAGGAAGTCACATTGGAGTAGAGTAGGCCTTAATCCAAGATACTGGTGTCCTTATGAGAAAAAAGAACAAAGTAAAGACGGTAGATGGTCATGTGAACGTGTACACATGGGGGAAGAAGGCCATGTGTCAGTGGAGACAGGGACTGAAGGGCTGTGGCTACAAGCCAAGGAGTGTGGAGGATTGACAGCACCCCAAAGCTAAGAGAGGCGAGGAAGGATTCTACTCAGGATATCAGCGAAAGCATGCCCTGCTCATACCTTGGTTTCAAGCTCTTAGATTCTAGAATTATAAAAAATTTAATAAATAAATTGCTAACATTTTAAACCACCACGTTTTGGTGCCTTGTTAACCAATACAAGTTAGTTAGAAAATTACAGAAGGAAAGTTCCTCTTTCTGATAAAGGGCACCTGTGAGAGGACCTACTGCTAACTTCATACTTAATGATGAAAGACAATGCTTTCCCCTAAGATCAGGAATGTGACAAAAATGTCTGTTTTCATTATGCTGTTCAACATTGCACTGGAGGGTCTAGCTAGTGCAATGTGAGAAAAGGAAAACTCACCAAGATTGGAAAAGATACATAGCATCTTTATTTGCATCAAACATGATGGCCTATGTGGAAAATCTTTGCAATTTACATATAAGCTACTAAACTAGTAAAAATTTTAGCAAAGCTACAGTATATAAAATATCAATATATAAACTCATTTGCATTTCAATAAACTAGAAACAAGTAGGAAATTTTTGAATGCTATTACAAAATCAAAAAATATGAAATATAGGCCTTGGTTTCACCTCTGATGTTTAAAGAGCTTGGATGTCATCACTCCCATCTTTACAAGAAAAAAAGCTGAAAAATTCAAAAATCACAACTTTTCTGGACTCATCAGAGAGTTGAAGCACAGGACAAAATATCTCTCAAAGTCTAAAGAGACAGTTAAGTGCAGAGAACCACAGCTGAGCTTTGTCCACCTGGAACAGTAGCAACTGGAGCTCTAATCTAGTAAAAACACATAATGGTCATTTTGAGGAAGCACTGGAGCTCAGTGTAAATAGCTGACTGAACAAATTGTAGACCAGTCTTAAACCACACACATTTGTGGGTTTTATCCCTAGGAATCTCACCAGATTCTTATTTTGAAGAACCAAGGGCACACTTTTGTAATTCTAACAGAACAAAAGTAACCATTTTAGAAAAGCATCCAGAATATTCTCCATACCAAAGACCTACACCCAAAGCTAAAGACTTTCCCAGAAACTTCAAGCTTAAGGACATTTACCCATTGCAGTCCGTCTAATTCTCCTGTCTTAACTAAGAGGGGAAGCCGCTAAAAAACACTCATGAAAGTCACAGTCTGGGGCACAGTCTCATTAAAATCTGAGATGCAATCATAAGATTATAGAACACTTCTTCTCCCCCCCAATATTACCACCCTCATAAGGCTGTAGTATAATAAGAATGGATTATGGGTGAAAGAGCTAAAAAGCACAGACTCTATTTAAGGAAAAGTACTTAGAAAAGTCCAAAGACAAAGGAAAGACAAAAACCAAAACACTAGTGGAATCTGAAGTCTCTCAGGCACCTACATTTATAGGAAATGTTAAACATAGCCCAAATCCAAGTCAAATTAATACAAAACCTCACAGTTTAAAGTAGCTATCGTGTTAATATTCCTATCTACTGTATTTGTAACTGTTTTCTCTTGGTTTCACTAATTTTTTGTTTGTTTTATTTCTTTCCCTCTTTTTCTGATTTCTCTGGTTGATTAATAGAATAATGTCAGACACTGTAGCCAAATGAAATGGTTCTCAGTAGCCAAAACTGGAAAAATTTGAGTAACAAGTATGAAATTAATATCCTCGAGTTCATACTGATAAAAATAAAATGTTTGAATATATAAACAAGTGGGGAGGAGAAACACATTTCCCATGCAGTAAAAGTCCAAATAATTTATAAAATACTCCACCCTCAAGGAGGGAGAGCCCAACTCCACACTCCTTAAATGTGAGTGGTCCACAATGACTTCTTTCCAGAGACTGCCATATAGAAAGGGAGAATGAAGAATAGCTGTACAATGGAGAAACTTGAAAAACTCTACCTCCACTATGGAACCAGCATCAGCTTTACCTCCATGGTCTTCCTCCCCCCAAACACATAATAACTGCACTCTGAGCATGAGAAAAACATTAAATTTCAAAAGAAGGGTATTCTAGGGGCCTCCCTGGTGGCACAGAGGATAAAGTCTCAGTGCTATCAAGCTACTGCCAGCCACTATGGCCTGAGTTCAATCCTTGGCCAGGGAGCTAGCCCACATGGCGCAGCAGACCTCTCCTGTCTCACCCACTGCTCCCCTCAGCAGTGTATTTCAGTCAGTCCGCCTGTTCTGCTCCCCACTCTGTCTCTGGTGAATCCTCTCACCTCCCACACCTCTGGCTTAGACCCCAGTTCTTCTATGCATAAGTAAATAAAATAAATCTTTTAAAAAAAAGGATTGTTTCTTATAAAATAACTCTCCAGTACTCCTCCAAACTCATGGTGCTCAAACACAAGGAAAATCTGAAATGCTTCCACAGTAAAGAGGAATCTAAGGAGAAAACTAAATAGAATTTGTTCTCCTAAATAAGATCCTGAAACAGAACAGGACATTAGACCAAAAAAAAAAAAAAAGATAATATGAGTAACCTATGAAACTCAGTTAATAATAATGTGTCCAGTGTAACATTACTGATTAACAAATGGCTCAAAAGTAATGTATTAGTGTAAGATAGTAAATATGGGAGAAAGTAGGTATGTGATATGTGGGGAATCTCTGTACTATCATCTCACTTTTTCTGTTAGTCTAAAACATAATTTTTTAAGATAAAAATGTGTGAAGTACTAAGAGATAAATTAAACAAAAGATTTAGAAGCGCTGAAAACTCCATAACAATTACTGAGGGAAATTAAAGAAGACCTAAATAAATTAAGAGATATATCATATCCAAGGTTCAGAAAACCCATTTTTGTTAAGATGTCAATTGTCTCTTAATTGATCTACATATTCAACACAATTTCTATTAAAATCTCAGAAGGATTTTGTTGTCAAAGCTGACAAGTTTACTCCACCCGTCTGTCTTTTCACCTTACACATTTTTTTTAATTGTGCTGAAGTCCAATTTATTTATTTTTTTAAAGATTTATTATTTTTGCATACAAGCTTGGGTGCAGGCCAGAGGTGTGGCACGGTGAGAGGGTTCACCAGAGACAGAGTGGGGAGCAGAACAGGCAGATTCACCAAAATACACTGCTGAGGGGAGCAGTGGGTGTGCAGGAGAGGTCTGCCCTGCCATGTGGGATTCTCCCTGGCCAGGCATCAAATTCCCTCCGCAGCAGCCTCAGACACTCCACAGAGCTGCGCTTAACCCGTTGCGACACCAAGAAGTCCCTGAAATCCACTTTAACTATTTTTTTCTTTTGTTACTTGTGCTTTTAGTGTCACATCTGAGAAACCAGTGCCAAATCCAAGGTCACAAAGGTGTTTCTTCTAAGAGTTTTATGTTTTTAGCTCTTATATTTAGATATGTGATTCACTTTAAATTAAGTTTGTATATGAGGGAAAGTATACCTAAATTTCCTATTTTTGCATGTGAATATTCAACTGCTCCATCATCACTTGTTGAAAAGATTATTCTTCCTCCATTTAGTTACCTTTGTATGTTGTCAAAAATCTGTTGTCCATGTTTGTGTAGGTCTATTTCTGAATTCTCTATTCTGTTTCATTGATTCATTTGCTTACCCTCCTGTTTTCTGCAGTTTCATAAGAAGTTTTGAAATCAAATATGTTGGTCCTTAACTTGGTTTTCTTTCAGCGTTGTTTTGGCCATGGTAGGTATTTTCTATTTCCATATGAATTGTAGAACAAGCTTGTCAGTTTCTACAAAAAAAATAATCCTACTCAAATTTTGATGGAAATTGTGTTGAATTGGTAGGTCAATTGAGAGACAATAAGACATCCTCCTTAACTATTTGGCAAAGTGTTCCTTCTTCCAACTTATTTTTCATAAAAGAAGATAGTCAACTTAAAAAAAAAAAAAACTTCTGGTTTAGCTCTGTCCAAATAAAGTGTCACTGGTGCAAGTCAATTGGGGGAGTTGGAGAAAGAGATTAAGCTTCTTTATCCATAAGCAACAGAGTTACCATGCAATAGAGGGCCTCTGAGCTGCTGCTCTAACTTAAAGTTCTATGATCTCTTGTTTCTGTTTCTTTCCTATCTGGTTTGCAAACAAAATTTGAAAATTCCAAGTTCTTCTTTGCTCCACTCTGTGGAGGGTTCCTCTTCATTTCTTCATGTGCCCCCTTCCAATATTTTCTTAATCCCGTAATATATACTATGTTATGAATAAAAGAATCCAGTAGCTCCTGATGACCCCAGATCAAGGGAACCCAAGTAGCACTGGAGCGCACAAAAAAATCAAAGCATTGTGTGTGAATGTGTGTGTTTTGAGTGGTATGTGGACGAATAGGTAGGAAAACTCAAATCAATAGGTGGAATTCAATACACTGCTGTTGCCTTAAGAGAAAAGTTTTTCCATGCCACAGATATGCAAACTCCCCCCAAATTATTCTATTTGAATAAAACATACAAACCTAGAGAAAAAATTCTGAATAAGTAAAAATACAATCCAAAAGATATTTTTTCAGGTAGCTAATAATGTTGGGATTGTTTTTTTAGGAACTTTAGAACTGTAATAAGAGAAGCTATATTTTTAGGTTTCCAGTTATATAAAGAGTTCATCCATAGAAAAAAATAACTTAAATAATGATATAATGATTAGAAACTGATTTAAATATGATTTGCCATCTTTCTCTCCTGGTTTTTTTCTTGCTAAACAGAGAATATTCAACTTAGCAACGAAATACAATTCTATTAATTCAAATTTCCCTATAAAAGTATAAAACAACCTCATAGAAAAATATACAATACTCACATTACCAGGATATAAAGATTTGAAAAGGGGAGTGAGCTTAAAATAATCTTTTTTTTCCCCCAATGTAAAATAAAATGATTAAATTCCTCTTGTGAAAATATAAGAGATTTGTATTCTGTTACTGACTTTTTTTGGTTGAAAACTTAAACTGTGAGAATGCATAGTACAAACTTTAAATGATTAAGTGAATTAATAAACTTTATATTATTTATGTGGAAGTTTAAAAATCTTGAAACAATAATGAAGATATTCATTGTAATCATTTTTGTAATTGTTTGTAGACACAATTTTTTCTACATATAAAAGAGAATGATTTTTTTTGAAAAATGATACTTAAAGTAAGAAAATACCATGATGAAAGGAGTTTATTATATTCTGTATAAGCAACTAACATGCAATGAGCAGGAAGATATCAAAAGAGAAATAGGTTGAAATGAATTGATGAAACAATCCATGCAAATTGTAGTAAAAAAAATAAAAGTAAAAAGTAAAATTAGAGCAAATGCTGCATTTTCCAAAAATTAAATAAGAAAAGGATTAGTGTTATTTATGCTTTAACAAATGTAATATTTTAAATGTATAAATGCCAGTCCATTATTAGTGCTTTCCTATAAAAGTAATACATTTCTGATGTTTATTTTTGAAAAGGAGAAACTGAAAAGTATAGAATTATATGAAAGAACATTCTAGACATTTTCTGTAAACACATCAAGTCTTGCTGAAATAAAAGCATGTGATTTTTGTGCAATTTGTTTTTTCAATATGTTTTCATCATATACCATATAAAGCTTCTCTTTTCTTTCACTGCTTGTAGATTTGCTTAATTCGTGTCATGAGTCACAACATTTTATTTTATGAATATATTCCAATTTAAAGTCTCATCTATTTTATACAATTTTTCTCTATTACAAGCAAGGCTAAAATGAAAATTCCTTCACATTTATCTTTGTTTACTTGTGAAATTCAACTGCAAAGTAATCTCCTTGAAGCGCTGGGTTCAAAGAAATGAATATAGAATTTTAATAAGTATTAATAAATTGGTCTCAAAATTGTCCTCCCATTTAGAGTCATAGAGAATGTGTGAAAATTCTTCTTTCCTCTGCCTGTCACCAACAAGTGGGTATTGATATTTTCATCCTTGTCAAATTAATATGTGATATATCAATAATTCGTTTGCTTTGTTTCTTGAATTGTGGGTAAAAATGAGTATCTCTCTTATGATTATTTATTATTTGGATTTTTTCCCTTAAACCACACATTCTCCCCTGATTTACTTTTCTATTAGATTTTAGCTCATTTTCTCCCTAATTTGTAAGGTAAACTACAAAATAAGAGCATTAGCTTTTGAGTTTTGTTAGCCTCCACCTCCAACTTTGTTGTGCAAATAATACCGTACAGAATATTTAACTTTTATCTAAGTGTTTTATTTAAGTGTATCATTGACCCATTTATTTAACAAATATTTATTGTATATTTACTATATGCTAAGAATATAATGATGACCAAAACACTCATTGACCTGCATCAACCGTAACCATTCCTAAGTGGAACAGCAAACATCGATCAACTGGGGCCTCCCTGGTGGCGCAGTGGTTAAGCGTGGCGTTGTCGGCAGCGGCGACGCGAGTTCGACACCCGGCCGGGGAGATTCCCATATGGCGCAGCAGACCTCTCCTGCCTCACCCGCTGCTCCCCTCAGCAGTGTATTTCCGGCGATCTGCCTGTCCTGCTCCCCACTCTGTCTCTAGTGAACCCTCTCACCGCCCCATGCCTCTGGCCTGTACCCCAGCTTGGATGCATAAATTAATAAAAAACAAAACATCAATCAACTAACAAAAAAAACATACTATTTCAAAGGAAGGAAAGCTGTGATGGAACAATTTTTTCTTTCTAGCTTCTATATAGATTGTGCATGCTGTACAATTCACATACCATAATTGTGGTTTGGGAATTTCTGTTTTATTAGTACATTTTAACAAATACAGCGTTTACTCCAGGATAGAGAATAATGCAGAAATCCACTTTTCTACCTCCCTCTCTGTTTCTACTGTGGTTAGTCAGCATGTCATTTATTAACTGATTATATAATCCCGAGTGATTAGGTCTGCCACATTTATCACACCCCTGTTATAACCTGAATCTATCTTTTCTTTAGTTCTGTCCTATTTCATATATACTTATACCTGAATCAATACCATCCTGTTCTAAATGTTATAATTTTGTAATTAATTGTAAGACCAACCCCATTTTTATTTTTGTTTTCTTCCTCAGCCCTTTCTAAATAATAACACATAATTATTCGTCCAAATTCTGTTGGTATTCTTATGGGTTTTCCATTAGGCTTATAGAATAATTCAGTAACAATAAATATCTTGAGTCTTTCAACTCACAAAACAGATATGCCTTCTCTTTTGTCTTCTATTTCTTTCTAGTATAATTTCAAGGTTTCTTCCATATTGGTCTAGTACATTTCTTCTTTAATTTTGTCCTATGAGCTTATCTCTTAGTTGTTGTTATAAATGAGCTATTTTCTTCTATTATATATTAAAATTAGTCATTTTTATAAAACTATAGAAGATAATATTTTATTTAACTTCAGATAGCAGAAAATCTAAATAACAGAGAGTTAACACACATAGGAAGCAAGAAGCCCAAGGGTGCACCTCCCTGGTGGCATGATGGGTTAAGTGCAGCACTCTGAAGCTATCCAGAGCCAATGCAGCACAAATTCGATCCCTGGCCAGGGAACTTCCCACATGGCACAGCAGACCTCTCCTGCCTCACCCACTGCTCCCCTCAGCAGTGTATTTCAGTCGATCTACCTGTTCTGCTCCCCACTCTGTCTCTGGTGACTCCTGTCACCAACCCCCACCTCTAGCCTACACCCCAGCTTGTATGCATAAATAAATAAATCTTAAAAAAAAAAAAAAGAAGCCCTGGTAAGCGTTCAGGCTGTTTATCAGTTAACAATACCGGTCTGGACATAGCTGCTTCTTGAGTAAGAAACTAACATATACCCACCACCCAGTGTGACAGAACTTGACACATGGTCATTCTTATGCAAATCATTTAAAATATGAAACAAAATATTAAAATGCTATTGAATCCTTAGTATCTCTACTACCATAAAGTTAAGTATTAATCTGAAATTAAAGTTGATTTCCCAAGTGTTTTTCTTTTTTTTGTATATGTATGTGTATCCATAAATATATATAGTACAGTTTTGTATGTTCAAAAAAATATTTACATAAATGCAATCATACTGTGTATCCTTGGAAAGTTGTTTTTATACCCAAAATTGTTTTAAAGACTTATTGATGTTGATAAGTAGCACTCTAGTAAATTTATTTTAATAACTCTAGCTTGTATGACTATAACATAATTTATCCAATCCCTGATTGATAGTCATTTAGGTTAATTCCAGTTGTTTACTATTTATTACAAACATGGCTACAAGAAACACTATACTTGTCCATGTTAACTAATGCATATTACAAGATATCCTCTAAGGTACTTACAAGTAGAATGCTGGACCCATGGAGAGGGGTCTTTGAGTTTATTAAATATTGACAAATTGTTTTCCAAATTTGTGCATCATTTTAAGATTCTTCCAAGAATATATCAAGGTTTTCTTTGGCCCACATCCTTTGTTACAGCCAGATAGTTAAAATTTTTGCTAATCTTATGGGTAAAAAAATGGCATTTTACTGGTGTTTTATTTTGCATTTCTTCAATTACCACAACAGATTGAGCACATTTTCATGCCATTTATTTTCCAGTTAGGTTTCCTTTTAGGTGAATTGCCTGTTTATACACTTTTCCCTTTTTTTTCTTTTATCTTATCGCCTTGTCTACTTATTGATTTGTAAAGTGTTCTTTGTATCAATTCTTTGTCAGTTTTCTGTGTTGCAAATATTTTCTCATAGACAACATTTGACTTTTCACTTTGTTTATGGTGCCTTTTGTTATGCAGAATTTTAAATTTTAATTGCATCAAATATATCAATACTTTATATTTTGTGTCTTTTGAGTCTATGCAAAAATTTTTTTTCTACCAGAAGTAGTTTAGATATTCTATATTATTGTCAAATATCTGTTTTAATTTAATATCACTATTTCTGTGGATTAAGATAAGAATATAATTTTATATTTTTCCATATGAAAAATATATGCCTTTTTTTAAGGATTTATTTATGCATGCAAGCTGGGGTACAGGCCAGAGGTGTGGGGGCAATGAGAGGTTCACCAGAGACAGAGTGGGGAGCAGCGGGCGAGGTCGGAGAGGTCTGGGGGCCGCTGCTCACAGCTCCAGAGCGCTGCGCTAAACTGCTGCGCCACCAGGGAGGCCCCAATTGAGATAGTTTTATAATGAAAATTAAAGTTTAGTAGAGCAGTCTTCTGCCTTATCATTATTCAAAATCATCTTAGTTATTTTTTTCCATTGTGGGAGCATTAACATCTTTCATGAATCCAGTCTATATTATCTACAACTCCATTTTCCACATTTTCTTTTGTGTTTAAAAAATATTTTTTTTTCCATGAAGGGCATATGTTTCTTTTACCAGGTTTATATCTAATCACAGTTTGATATTGCTAATATTTAAAGCAGTATCTTTTTAATCATTTAATTGTTTCTGATTTTTGGAATATAATTAATTATTTAAGATTAATATTATATTAAGCAACCTGTTGAATTTTTATTATTTCTCTATTAGTTCAGGCTGTCATAACAAAACAACATAGATGGAATAGTTTCAAAAAAAGAAATTTATTTTCTCATGGTTTCACAGTTCTTGAAATGGAGAGTCCCAGATCAAGTTCCAACAGGCTTAATTTCTATTTTAAACAATCTTTCTTGCTTATAGGTGGCCAACTTCTTGCTTTGTCCATACACGGCAGAGGGAGAGAAAATCTTCCTCTTCCTATAAAAACACAGTCCTATCAGATTAGGGCTCCACCCTTACACTCTCATTTAACCTTAATTACTCCCTAAATACCCTATCTCCAGATATAGTTACACTGTGGTCATACAGTCAACATATGAATTTGGGAGGTGACACTATTCAATCCATACCAATTTCTAATATTTTGTTTGTATCATCTCTTTGGTTTTCTATGAAAATAATTAAACTTTAACTAGTTTTTTCTTCCTTTTGCTTTTATACCTGTTAGCATCACAATACTGAATAAACCAGCAAAAACTGTCTTTTACCTGACTTTGTTTTTTTAATCTTTTTTTAAAGAGATTTATTTATTTATGCATACAAACTGGAGTGTAGGCCAGAGGTGTGGGGGTTGGTGAGAGGTTTCACCAGAGACAGAGTGGGGAGCAAAATAGGCAGATCGACTGAAGTACATACACTGCTGAGGGGAGCAGCGGGTGAGGCAGGAGAGGTCTGCTGCGCCATGTGGGAAGCTCCCTGGCCGGGGATGGAACTTGTGCTGCAGTGGCTCTGGATAGCTTCATAGTGCTGCTCTTAACCTGTTGTGCCACCAGGGAGGCCCATTTGAAGGAAATCTTTTGTTTCACCACTATGTCATTTGCTGTGTATTTTGTTAGATAAGTGATGTCAGTTTTAGTAACCAATATTCTCTACCAATATTCTTCTCTGTTTAATCCTAAGTGAGTATTCACTTTTATCAAAAGCATTTTGTGTGTCTAATGAGATAGCATTTTTAAGTTTCCTGCATTCATCTTTAATGTATAGGATTATAGTAATAAATTTTTAAATTTCAAACCATCCTGGAATTCCTGAGAACACAGAAAATTTTTCCAACAGTTATAATAGGAAATGATATGACCTAGAAATGAGAATGTTCTTGATATATTTGAAGAACAGGAAAAAGAGTGTTAATGGTGTATAATTAATGCCGAAGGGGTGGACGATGAGGTTAGCAAAACAAAATGCAAAGGGAAACCACTGGAAGTTTTAAAGCATACATTGCTTTATTTACATTTTCAAAGCACTGTAAGCATGCCATTTGGAGAATTTGTTATAGGGAGGCAAAAGTGAAAGGAGAGAATAGTCGTGAAGCTGTTCCAAGTGTCCAGACAAGCAAAGATGAATGTGATGTGGAACAGAATAGGAGGTACTTTGGAGAAAGTATCGACTAAACTTGCTGATGGGTTGCAAGTGAGAGAGAAAAGATAAAGATGACTCCTAGGATTTGGCTGTGTTTCTGATGCAGTGTTCAAATATATATATATATATATATATATATATATATATATATATATATATATATATATATATATATATATATATATATATATATATATACACACACACACACATATATGCTGATTGCTTTGCTTTATTTTAATAAAGTTTATTGAATTTTTTTCCATGATCCACTAAATATGTTCCCCATGTACATTTTAGAGAATATAGCAAACTGGAAATAAGGAAAAAAAACACAAAGTTCTCCCACCAAATACAGTTTCTCTTAACTTTTGGTTTATTTTCTACTAGTCATTTGTGTGTGTGTGTGTGACTATTTTCATTGTGATAAAATATACATAACATAAAATTAATCATCTAAGTCAATTGTAAGTGTAAAAAGTGACATAAAGTATATTTAAATATCTGTGTTACTATCACCACCATCCACCTCCAGAACTTTTACATCAATCCAGATTGAAACTCTGTACCCACTAACCTATAACTTACCCCACCCCTATATTTTTATGTTAAGATTATTTTCTGCGTGTTCTATTATTTTCATTTTGACCTAATGTTTATTTGAAAAGTTTAAGAGAGAATTTTAAAATTTCATTTTGCTTTTTTCTATATTGAACAAAAAATACAAAAAAACAAAGAACAAAACGTGCCATTTCCTTTTGCCTAATACAGGAATATTATCCTGAAGGTGAAGACAAAATCCAGATTTTAAAAATATTCTCTCATGGAAAACTTACTACTGAAATGTAGGAGACCAAATGCCTACACTGTTGAGAAATAATAAATTTATTATTTCTTTGAAATTCTTCTCACCATTTTTTGTCTACCCTGGAGATTTACAGGAATTTCTAATATATGTGCCCTTGCACCATTCTTGAAAATCAGACTTTAATGAAACTTTTCAAAGTTCGGCTTCCAAGAGGTTGTTTTCATTTCTCTTCACTGTTCGCTTGCAATGAGCACAGCGCCACACGGGAATGCTTGGCACCTTGGGACAGTGGAGAAGAGGACACCACACTTCCTAGGTAGCCTAACTAACCAAGAGAAAAATTCCAAGGCTTTTGACTTTTATTTCTTCACAAATAATAGGTTTCTTTATTTAAATTGACCAAATATGAAAACTGAAAGTTTCATTGTATGCAAAAGGGCAAACGCTTATTTGTTTGTTTGTTTAAATTAAATTTTATTTATTGGCCACTCAGTTACAAAATCATCTATTTTGGAGTGACAGTTTCATACTTCCATATATGCCCATGGTTCACTTATTCTCCACCAAAAGTTCACGAGCCCCTATGCCATCCCCTGACCATCTCTGCCCTCCTCCCGCCCCCGCACCTGACCCGTCACGGTTCTCAGTTATCTTCGCTGTGTTTTGTTAGTTTGTTTTCTCTGCTTGTTTATATTCCACACATGAATAAACAACCCAGTAATTGTCTTTTACTTTCTGACTTTATTCACTTAGCATAATCACCTCAGATACTATTTCTTTTTTTAAATATTTTTGAGTTAATATTGCTTGCATCATTGTTTGTATTATAAGAGTGTAGGCTGGGGCCTCCCTGGTGGGGCCAAGGGTTAAGCACAGCACCATGAAGCTATCCAGAGCCACTGGCGCACCAGTTGGATCCCTGCCAAGGAGATTCCCACATGGCTCAGCAGACCTCTCCTGCCTCGCCTGCTGCTCTGTTCAGCAGTGTACTTCGATATATCTGCCTGTTCTGCTCCCCACTCTGTCTCTGGTGAATCCTCTCACCAACCCCCACACCTCTGGCCTACACCCCAGTTCTTGTATGTATAAATAAATAAATCTTTTTTTAAAAAAGTGTAGGCTCTCCCCCTTCAGGTGTTTTAAAAGGCCCCTCAGCTTTTAAATAGCTGAGTAGTATTACATAAAAAGACAAACTTTTAAAAAACAGGCATCTAGGTATATATTTCTATGCTGCTTTCCCCTGTGATAACTCATCACAAAAGATTCTGTGATGAAGAAAATTCACCCACGACAGCTTGGAAAATGACATCAGCAGCACCTGAGCAGTGTTTTATCAACATTCAGTTACAAAAAACTTACTTTGAATATACCTTGCCTGCTTAGAGGAAGTGATCTGGTCTCTTCTTCTCAATGATCTTTTTAGGAAATTTTGGTTCCCAAAGGAAAGAATCTCCCAGAGAGTACCTTTTCACTTGCCCATATCGTCCAAAGTTGGGAGATTCCCACTGGTTTTAATGAAACCGTAGGCCTTGAAATTTTCCGAGTAAAAAAGATGTTGACTTGAGAAAAAAGAAAGATATCTCAAAATAACTTTTTCTGATTTAAAAATAAAATGAACATCCATTATGATGAATGTTTTTAGCTTTGTCTTTTATGTTTGTGAGCATTTTTAATTCCATTATAATAAATAAATAATATGAAAATTCATCACTTCATATATTCCTTCACATAGAGGATTCTGAATTTTCATAGCTCCAATATCTCTAATAAAAAATTCACAACAAAAGTAAATGGATAATTCAAAAAGGAATGGGAAAAAAATACTAAATAATGACACCTTAGAATGGACTATGGTGGAAACTATAGGTGGTAGGTGTGGTGTGGTGACATCCATCCAAAGAGGTGTGACCCTGTACCTCTGAATCATAATACACTGTTGTAAATCAATGTTACTACAATAAAAAAAATTTCATGTCATAAAAAATACAATTTAAAAAATAAGGGTTCATTTTTAACTACAAGTGTAGTTAGAACTATTGTTCTCTATGGTAGAACTATTTAAATCATTTTATCCAATACTGACAGATAATGCATCAAAAAAAGTTAATAAGAGCCATAACATTTTAATGTCTTTTATTTTTTTTTTTTGAAAGAGAAAAAAATAGATTATCTTTTAAAGTTCCAGGATTCTAATTTCTAGGTATCTATCTAAAATGTATGGGGAAGTCTACACACATACACACACACTCTTATACACACACACACACAAACTTACCCACACGTGCACATTACAGTTTAATTTACAGTAGTAACAAAGAAAATTAGAAACAAGCTAAATATTGAAAAATAGGGCCATAACTATATTACAGTGCACATGTATACTGTATAGGGCAGACTTTTAAGATAGATACTAAATTTCTGTAATAGTTTG
Organism: Scalopus aquaticus; assembly: GCA_004024925.1. Taxonomy (NCBI): domain Eukaryota; kingdom Metazoa; phylum Chordata; class Mammalia; order Eulipotyphla; family Talpidae; genus Scalopus; species Scalopus aquaticus. The sequence goes on along the minus strand of PVIJ01006350.1, from coordinate 77,793 downwards.
TAACAAGATAAAATGGAAAGCAAAAGTATGTAATTATTTAAAAACATACATATGAAGAAAGAAATTGCCATTAGCTATGTTTGGTGGAATAATAGATTTTGTTCCTTTCTCTTTAATATGTCTTTCCTTTTTAGAACTGTTTTGATTGTCTTAAACTTTCTGGTGTTTAAGTTCCAATCATTTTAAGTCTCTACAATTTTAACATGATCGGAAGGGGCCAGCAATTACTACTTAAATATCTAAGCAGTTGCATACACTAAAAATTATGGAATTCTCTCTCATTTCACTTGCCATACAAACTTCAAAATTGTGTGGCCTAAAATGAGTCATTTTTTTTTCTCATTTTCTATGCTAATGCCTCTTTTATCCTTGAATGTAATAAAAGTTCATGGCATGCCTGATGAATTGACCCCAGTTGTGGACTGAGGTGGGGTGGGGGGTCATTTTCATTCATTGTGACAATTCAGCTCTTTAGAACAACTTCCAAAACAAAACCAATGCAAAATGATCCTGAACTGGCCACACAGGCAACTACAACTGACCACACTCTTCTACAGTATCCATAACCTGTTCTGTTGTTCCATATCTTTCTTATTCCAGATCCTGGAACATGGGTAATCAATAAATAATTTATCGGGCAAATGCACTAATGAATTAATGAAAAAGCAATGTTTAGACTGATCCATTTAAGGCACGACAGGTAATTTTTAGTGCTTGCTAGGATACATTGAATATCAATTCCATTTTTGGCAATTATTTTGAAGGGCTGCTGCATTTAAAAATGCAAACTAATCATGAGACTCCAATCACTAGAAACTGGGGCAAATCTCATAGACCAAATTGACTCCCACCTTACAGCTCAAAGTCTCCTGTGATCCCATTCAAATTAATAACATGCTGTGTCCAGTTATTAATTATACAGCTGCTCCAAGAATGGTTAATGGTTGTACAAGATGCATCCTCAGAGAGAATTAGGTCTATCTGTCCTGTCCTTAGTGCTAGAGCATATTGTTCTTCACTGTAATGTCCCATCAAAGCCAGTGTGGCAAATATTAAACATTCTAAACTTACTGATGGGACTTTGTTTCTGGTTAGGGAACACAAGGAAACCAACGTGTAATTTGCAAAGTAATAAGAAGGTTTCCTATCCAGGTGATAGCCCAGAGGATATTTAATTGGATAAAATTACCCCATTCCAAGAAAAAACTTTGTACTCTATGTTACAATTATCATGTAAGGATCTTGAAGAGATTTATGAACATTGATTAAACTTTAGAACACTATTTTAAAGGAGATGGTGTTAACATTATTTTATTGAACCCAGAGAGGAAGAATTTCCTATTCCAAAGCACACAGCAGTCAAGAAGGAACTTAGTCTGTAGTGATTTCACATTTGGAAGCTTTTCACTTCCATTACGTATTGTAACTAAAATGCTAAAAGTAAAAATAAAGTTTTTGTTTCCCAGTGTATCTTAATCGCCACAAAGGAACACATTTCTGATTGTTAGAGTAAGAAATCACTTCTCTTGACCCCGTGAGATTTAGCTGGGATAGTTCTGTTTATAATTAGTTCATCCTCCCCCCTTTCAGCTGTAAACATTTGGCATCAGCAGAATCAAAAATGAAATTCTCAAATCACTGTAGCTGGGAGGAGGAATATCAAAAGTGGAGTCAAGTTGTCTTGATTGCCAGATGAGGCGCCTCCAACCCAGGGGGATGGACAGTGAGGAAAGGGGTCTCTTTCCAAATAGCAAAGAAAGTCCACCATTGCTGCACTGTCTCTAGTTGCAGAAAACACCCCCACATGGCTCTTAAATCCCTAGCTGTACTCTTAGTTTGCTGGGCAGTTGAGTATCTTGAATTACATAGATATAAATGATTCTGTGACTAGCATAAAAGTGAATCTGAAGTATTATAACAACCCTCAATAATCTTGGATGCTACCAAAACAAAATGTGTATAAAAGCATCTCTCCCAGTGCCTGGCATAGAAGAAGTCCTCAATAAGTCCTCCCTCTGATGTTCTAACCAGCTCCCCCACCCTCAATCTGTTCTCCCAGGGGCTTGAGATTGTAAAACTGCTTGTTCCAGGTATCTATATGCACCTTAAATACAGCAGGGCAGATTTTGTTTGTATTTGCAGAAGCTTCAAGTACGCTATCAGATGTTTCTTTAAAAGCTTATAAATTATTCGCTAAGCTTTCTTTAAAAACAAATAAACATTAAAATGAATATGTGTGCATTAAAGTTCATAATCAATACAGTAAGATCAGGAGTGGAGCTAGAGAAAATACACTCCCACAAAGGAGTCAGCCTCACTGCTATCACCTGAGCCTGTGTTTGGGAGAAAGCCAGAGCTCCTAAAGATGTAAAACCTCAATTTTGTAAGTGACTTTCCTGGCAAAAGTTCTGATTTTGGGGAGACAAGCAGGAATCCTCACTTTACCCAGAAAGTGCACTCCTGTTTCTATTTGCTCAACTGGCCTGGGGGACATCAAAATATGGGAATGGGAATGGAAATTACATTTGTTGTTACTTTTGTTTTAAACTCATCTCCACATACAGTTGACTAAACAATCACACAAAAATAGGTGCCTATGACCCAGTGTACTTTTTTTGTGTGCTAAATATTGTTTAAAATATATTTCCATCATGATGGTTCACGGGTGAATCGGTGCTGGATAACCCACGGGGAATACACTATAATGTAAAAGATACAAATAATAATAAATATATATTTATTTAAAAAAAAGAGACCTGGAAAAAAAGAAAATTAAAAGCCAAGATATTTAAAATATATTTCCATCATGGAGCTTCCATACGACCCAGCAATACCACTTTTGGGAATTTACCCAAAGGACACAAAAACACTAATCCGAAAGGATACATGCACCCGTATGTTCATTGCGGCACTGTTCACAATAGCAAAGGTATGGAAGCAACCCAGATGCCCAAAAATAGATGATTGGATCAAGAAGATGTGGTACATATACACAATGGAATACTATTCAGCATTCAAAGAAGATAAACACATGCAATTTGCAGCGACATGGATAGAATTAGAGGGGATCATACTCAGTGAAATAAGCCAGAAAGAAAAAGAAAAATATCAAATGGTTTCACTTATAACAGAACTATAAGGAAACCAAATAGGAGAGAGAGACACTCGGCGGGGGGGG